>OLKM01000866.1:197142-202142 GCA_900291075.1 Melanogrammus aeglefinus
CGGGGTATGTAAAAAACACACACCTAGACACAGGTGCGTACACACACACACCTAGACCTAGACTACAAACTGCTGTGTCGCTTGCTGCCTTTTTCTGTTCATAAATGTATGTTTTTATATTATGAGTCTCTTAACAAGTCCTTGATGAATGGAGGGAAAACAATAGCTGCTGGCGGTGGAAATTATTTTGAACAGAAGATGTGGCCATGGGGCTCCCTCCTATGTAAATATCATTAAGCCAAGTGGCTCCTGACCGCTCATTCAGGGGCACATATCGGCCTGCACTGAGGTTTTTCCGGTGCCCTAACCTAACTGCATTTCCATTTCAAAGCTTTGAAACAGTATATGAATTTGAAATATATTTTACATGTGTTCAAAAAGAGAAATGAATGCACAAAGCACTTCCCACCACATCTATCCAGAGTCAGACCTCTCCAATAATTTGTTTGTATATATGGAGGAAACAGGACCCCGAAATGTACCAGAGGGGGATTCAATCACCCTGAAGGGCTTGTTTTTGCATAATGATGGTCTAGCTGTACATTAGCCTGCTTATATAATGGCAGCTTACTAAAGAATAACAACGTTGGATTCTACTGTTGGAAATAGTGTCCATAGCAACATACGTTATTCATAGCAGCACTCTGCTATGAAGTGCGACAATTCAACAAAGCTGTGTAATAAACATTATATATATACATATATGTATTATGCATGTGTGGAAAATAATACTCTCGTGTGAGGTTCTGCAGCACATGCAGCAGCGCTTTGTGGTCAAAGTGAATGCATCAAAGAGCAGTTTTCCCCCAAGAAAAAGTCATTTCAAGCTAGGGTGCAGTTAATACACGGAAATGGTTAATGTTGCCTTCAAGCAGGCACACCCTCGGGTTGTAAGTACCCAACGCATGCACACACACACGCATGGACACACGCACCCACACACACACACACACTTACACACAAGACCAAGTATTCTGCATGAAGATTGAACGGTTGACAGACTGTTCAATATCATGATGATTAGTGTGAGCTATATGCTCTGTTCTTGTCCAGCATTACAAATAAAGCAAGAAACGCAAAGGATCAACCGAATACCTATTATACTACTTTTCTAGTCTTCATTTCTTATTGATGACTCCTATAGAGCAAACTGACACGAATCACAGCACCAAAAGCGATGTACATTTTCGGTAAACTCTTCCTCTCATCTGGGCGCTTTCAGCATTCCCTGTCAACACTCGGCTTCGTCCTTCTCCGCCCCCTCGCCCCCCCTCTACGTAGAAAAAAAGCATAATGGGTGCTCTTTAATGGAAAATACCTAATAAAACAAGGTACTCTAGGAAACCGAATCCACCTTTTAATCGTTGACCAGGTCTTAAACAGTGACACATCACTCCCAGCGTGGTGAGATCAGGGCTGCAATAAGGCTGCTTAACGATCTTTTTCTGGACAAGAAGCGACAGAAAAAAGCTCCCTGTCACGCAGTGAAGGACTCAGGGACAGCAGGTGATCAGAGACAACAGGCAGCCTGTTTGTTATCGCCCTGAGAGACACAGACGAGGGACTGTTCTCTCTCCCCGGCGCACTTCCATCCCACCAGGGACCTTTGAGTAAAGCGCTAAAGTGCACCCTGGGAGAATGAGTTCACCGTTGCTGGTGGAGAGGGCCACAATGCATGCATTGACAGGTACATCAGAAGGGTCGGATAAATCCATAGTTCATTATGTCCATTCAGACATTTAGGATGCGTCTGCACACTTTAATTCAAATTATATATTCATTGAGTATATATATGTTCAATCCCTAAAGATTGCTTCTGCAGAAACTTTAACCCAAGGCAGGCCAACGTGATTCATGCACAGCACGTATGGACGCATATTTCCGGGTACAAATGAACCTATTGTGCTTGATGTTCTTGTATGCACAGAAGCTCCTGGTGCAGTCTTTGCAGTGCAGCCTGGGATTTGTGAAGCGTGCTAATTACAGTGGTGTGTGTGATCTCTTGGTTGTTTCTCTTTGTTGTTTATCCAAAGGAAATTAAAATATAATTATATTTGCAAGAACCTATTTGTTCTCTCTCTTTCACGCTAGCACACTCTCGTACCCCCGCACTCTCTCTATATCGTCCCTTCTATCTTAACACCGTTCCGCAAACACCACGTTATTAATATTGAAAGGCAACACTTGAAAGCCAAATCACATTGTGTCAGAAATATTATTAGTTTGAAGCCAGACACTATTTATGGTGATTTGCTCAAAACTGGGGCTTTATGAAATCCATAAATGCAGTCATGCTGCAAATACATATTTTGTTTTGGGAGGCTTCATGGCACGACCCAAACTGAAGTCAAATTTACTGGGGAATACATCAAATGGCTTCTATTTACCTGTTTGGTGTTGAAATAAAGAGTTACATAGACCTAGATAAAGGAATCCTTTCTAGGAATAGTATATATTCACAATGCCTCTGAGGGGTTGTCAGCTCATGCAGCTCATTTGAAAAAAATTTGATTTGCTTGAAGATGGCTATATTTTAATAGTGCATAGCTTAACTGTTCCTTCATCAAAATAAATTGTTTTAAGGAACAGTTTAGGTGTTCTCTGACAATTGGCTCTATGCAAGGATGTGGGGGTGGAGCTTAACTAACTTCTTAAACTACTTTACAATATTTGGCCTTTCCATGCAGACAAACACACACCAAAAAAATCACACTCCCAGTTTAAAGATCATCCCAATTATCAAAATCAAAATCTGCTTTATTATCAATTCCATAATAAATTCAAGACAAACAGAGGAATGAAATTGACCCACGGTGTAATAAGGAGAAAAGGAGAAAAATCGGAAAATAAAATAAGTAATATATACAATAAATAAGTTCTAAATAGTGAAAAATAATTCTGAATAGTGCAAAGGTAAGGCAGAACAAAACGGTACTAAAGTAAAAAAGTAAATAGATGGAAATTTGCAATATAAGGAACATTATGGGTCCCAAGTTCGAAGTTTGAAGGTTTGAATTATTGGCTCAAGGCAGACCAGAAATGTGATTACTTTTAATCTGACTGTTGTATAAGGTATTTTTCATTTTACTCGTCGATTTTTGTTTCCTGCCTAGGGATTATGAACGCAATCTAGCATTTTTGCTGACTAAGGCATGTTAACTTCTTATATTTGCACGCTGATCTTTATTAACGTGCTCTGTCACTATTTAAGTAAACAAAATAAAAAAGTTAATGCAAAAAAAAGGTTCAAATGAATGAATGCTTACTATTTTAAACTTTTGAACAATATTGCATAGAATAATGCACTCCTATGACTCCAATTTGAATTATATAAATCTGTACGTATACGCATTATATAAATAACAATCATACAAATAAAATGAAATAAACAGATCATAATTACTACAATTGTAGCTGCCTCTATCTAACAACGGCAATTAATTTTCAATTTAAATCTTGAAATTACTTTATGTAGCTTTCCGCAGTTAATCTTGACATTTGTCTAATCTGTTTGCGCATAGGCACTACATGTCAACCACACATCGATTTTCCACTTGCATCACCCCACGTTGATTTAGTGTGACGTATCCGTGTTGTAGGCCAGTGACTTTGGATTGGTCCTTCTAATGGTAAAATGGATCCCAGTGGGATATTGGCACAATTACCTTTTATTGGCCAAGGTGTCCTTGGCTTGGAAACTAATACATCTCCATTACGCACAGTGTCAAACGACATGCCCTTCAACTCTAATGCACGCCATCCTGTATGTCTGCACGCAACCAAACACAAACCTCCATGTGTGAACGCACGCCGGCAATCACTCATTGTCTCTCATGGAAGGACGTGCAGACAGATGCATGAGCCGTGCGTGCACACACAAACACACAGACGCACACACACACACACACACACACTCAATCAAACACATGCACCACACCATCAGTATGCAGTGTGCGTACATACACCCTACGATTAAGGGAGGGGGAGAGAGAGTAGGAGGGAGAGCTATAGAGAACAGGAGCAAAATGAGGAGAGAACATGTACAGAAACTACCTGGAGTAGTAACAAAACTAACCTCCGTACTCAGTACAGTTCTGCCAATGGGATGTTCTCCAAACACTGATGCACCCCTGTTTGGAACTGCTTTTCTGAGGAAATGAGTTGAATGTTTGAACCAATGTGAGGTTCCAGAACCTTCTCTGACGGAGGCGCACTGTTTGAGCGATTGAATGAATAAGATAGTGTTTGTTAAGGAGTTTGGTGCTCTCTGCTTATAAAGGCGATCACAGCAGCAGGTTCCTTAAATGAGCCAACAGACGGCTAATGAAGCGACAGGGGAAGGGAGCAGTTGGCCTTGAGCAGGGTCTCTGACAGGATGTAATCCCCTCATCCTGTTCCTGTCATCATCTAACAACAACGCCACTTTAGCTGTTGAGTCTTAAAGTTAGGAATAAGTATAAATATATGACGAATCCTTTCCTGGAAAAACGTATTGAACTCCTGTTCAATGATTTAAACATGAATGTCTCTCTGTCTCTCTCTGTCTCTCTCTCTGTCTCTCTCTCTCTCCCTCCCCCAGGCACCTCAGTTGGGGACCCTGATGGGTGTGTACCTGCCGTGCATCCAGAACATCTTCGGCGTCATCCTCTTCCTCAGGATGACCTGGTTGGTGGGCATCGGCGGGGTCATTGGGACCTTCGTCATCGTCTTCATGTGCTGCACCACGGTGAGTCCACCGAGCCGAGCCTCGGACCCTCACCCTAGACCCTCGACCCTAGACCCTCCCCCTAGACCCTAGACCCTCCCCCCGGACCCTCACCCTAGACCCTCCCCCCGGACCCTCACCCTAGACCCTCGACCCTAGACCCTCCCCCTAGTCCCTCAACCCTAGACCCTCCCCGTAGAACCCTCCCCCTAGACCCTAGACCCTCCCCCGGGCCTAGACCCTCTCCCTAGACCCTCCCCCCTGTGGCCTCTGTGTCCTCGGGGGGGGGGGGTGT
>OLKM01000866.1:209642-211065 GCA_900291075.1 Melanogrammus aeglefinus
ATTTAAGACTTGCCCCAACTCTGAGCACCTTTTAAACCAGACTGAAGACGTTTGTTTGCTTTAGCTTTCTGCTAAATCTTAAATACATTGCACTTTCTAAAAAGCTTTTTTAACTTTCCATTTATTTCCTATTTTAATACTGAAATGCCTTTTTAACTTTCTATTTTACACATTTCTTTGCATATGTTTTCTTTTACTTATCTATTATTTTATTTTATTGTATGACAATGTTTATATGTGAAGCACTTTGAGTCTGCCTTGTGTATGAAAAGTGCTATATAAATAAAGTTGCCTTGCCTAAATGTGCAATTATATGCAAATGATTGAACAGGTTCACCTTAATGGGTGGCTCTTTTGTGCTTTCTCGAGCACTTGAAGAACGTTTTATCTATCCATTGTTTTACCTTTTCTAAATATAGATATAATGATTATTGAATATTGTAATGGGTTAAATGATGTACGTGGATGGATTCTGAAATGGGATCACATCAAGTCTGACGTAGAGATGTGTGGATGATGCACCTCTACGCCATCTAGACTCCACCAGCCCAGTCCGACTGCTGCCCAGCCCATCAGATAAAACACTTAAACAATTACTGTGTTATCTGCCGTCGGGACCCAGGGAGAGCGACTCCGGCTCTCATTAAGACTAGATTACAGATCGGAGTGGAACCCGCTCCACTCACACCAGTCAATACCATGGAAGTCATGAAGTGACCCTCCCCCCACCCCCCAGGTTACAATACAGCATCAGCTTCTGTAGAAGGAAGGGCACTCAACATCACCAGTCCGCACGCCTGCTGGTCATGTTTCCCTGACTGCTTCTGCTGGCCGGTCCCTCTCTCAGGGACGGGGGAACATATCCAACCTGGAGGGGAGGCAGAGGGGAGGAGAGGGGAGGAGAGGCAGAGGGGAGGCAGAGGGGAGGCAGAGGGGAGGCAGAGGGGAGGAGAGGGGAGGAGAGGAGGAGAGGGAGGAGAGGGGAGGCAGAGGGGAGGAGAGGGGAGGGCAGAGGGGAGGAGAGGGGGAGGAGAGGGGAGGGAGAGGGGAGGACAGAGGGGAGGAGAGGGGAGGCAGAGGGGAGGCAGAGGGGAGGCAGAGGGGAGGAGAGGGGAGGCAGAGGGGAGGAGAGGGGAGGAGAGGGGAGGCAGAGGGGAGGCAGAGGGGAGGCAGAGGGGAGGAGAGGGGAGGCAGAGGGGAGGCAGAGGGGAGGCAGAGGGGAGGAGAGGGGAGGCAGAGGGGAGGCAGAGGGGAGCAGGGCTCCCCCATGTTGCAGAGCTTGTGCATTGACTGATGTCTATGAAGCAGACCCAACACAACAGCTTATCCTCAGCAGAGGGAGAACGACGTGGCGCACCACCGAACGAGAGGACTGAGGGGGAGAGGGGTCATGCGGCGTGACTTATTACACAAGGCGATGATG
>OLKM01000867.1:0-20000 GCA_900291075.1 Melanogrammus aeglefinus
GTGTCATTGATCAAGGATCTCCAAGTGAAATGCCCTCCCGCCCCCCCTTCCCCCTTCTCCCCCCCCCTCCCCCCTCACCAGTGGTGGCTGGAGGCGGAGCTGCATACCCTCCCCACCCTCCCCCTCCTCCTCCCCCCTCCCCTCACCCAGTGGGCTGGATGCGGAGCTACGTCACGCCTCCCTCTTCCTCTCACCTTTCCCTCCTCCCCCCTTCTCCCCCCCCCTCCCCCCTCACCAGTGGGCTGGATGCGGAGCTGCGTCTTGTCGCTCTGCTTGCGCGTCATGGCGAACCAGGCGCCGTCGGCGTCCTGCACCCACTCGGCGGCCTGGCAGTAGAGCAGCCCCTGGTCCACGGGCTGCAGCTTGTGGATGGTCAGCTTGTAGGACGTGGCCGACGTCTTGTCCAGCCGCAGGTCGCCCGCCGCCATGCGCTGGCGGTACGTGCCCCCCGAGCGCAGCACAAAGTCCCGGGACAGCGTGAGCAGCTCCTGGGGCGCGGCGGCGGCGTCCTCCGGCGAGCGCAGGAACCAGCCCACCGAGAGGTGGGTGTGCTGGGTGGTGGTCCGCGACACCTCGCAGGTCAGCTGCAGCGTGTCGCCCTCCACCTTGGAGAGCGTCTGGGCCGGGGCGGTCACCGTCAGGGAGTCAGCGATGACTGGAGAGGGAGAGGGGGGGAGGGAGGGGAGAGAAAGAGGGGAGAGGAAAAAGAGGAAGAGAGGAGGGAGAGGTTAGCATGATGAAGACCAACACCGCAGAGTATCAGGTATTCACTCGGAGTAGAGACTGTAAACATATGGACGTAGCATGGCCTCCCCCATCGGTCCACACGTGATCAGGGTGCTGATTGTTGTCATCGTAGAAAAAAAACCCCTAGAGGCCGCTCGTGGAACTAGAAGCTAGTTTCTTCCGTTAACCCCACTAGAGGTAAAGAGATTAGAGGAACTACAAGGTAGTCTCTTCCTTTAAACCCCTAGAGGCCGCTAGAGGAACTACACTTTAGTCTCTACCGTTAACCCCTAAAGATTAGAGATTAGAGGAACTGCAAGATAGTCTCTTCCGTCACACGCAGATGGCTCACGGCGGGTCCGGAGAAGGCCTTGATGTTTCCACGGTGACTAACGATGACATCATGCACCGTTGGAGACCAGAACACCCCTGCACCGAACACAGACGCCTGGTCCTTGCGTCACGCGCACGCACAGAGAGAGAGAGAGAGAGAGAGAGAGAGAGAGAGAGAGAGAGAGAGAGGAGAGAGAGAGAGAGAGAAGAGAGAGAGAAAGAGAGAAGAGAGAGAAGGAGAGAGAGAGAGAGACGACACACACTACACACACACACACACCACACACACACACACACACACACAACACACCACCACACACACACACACAACACACACCACACACACACACACACACACACACACACACATACATCTCCGGGATGCACACAGAGAGAGCCTCCGACAGTGGGAACAGAGTGCAGCAGGAAGCACATTAAAGAAGGGGAAAGCGCCCCCCACGCCACAACGAGGGGGCCACGCAGCGCCCTGTTTACGGCGCTACGTGAAGGCGCTGCAGACAATAGAGTGACCCATTTAAAACGCTGGTGCAGGCGCTCGGCTAATCACCCCCCCCCCCCCCCCCCCTCCCAGGGAGGAGCGGAGGGTATTAACACAAAGAGCTGGAGCTGGGGGGGGGCTCCCAGGTGAGTGGCCTGGTTCTGAGACTTCACAACATCCCCTGCCCCGGGCATGAAGACTGGGCGGGCGCACACACACACACACACACACACACACACACACACACACACACACACACACACACACACACACACACACACACACACACACACACACACACACACACACACACACACACACACACACACACACACACACACCCCAGCCTGAGAGGGGCTGTGATGATACAGCTGCCTGGACCTCACTAGTCTCACCAGAGGGGAGTCAATCAGACCTCTGTCACATCTCCCTCTCTCTCTGTGTCTCTTTCTTTCTGTCTGTCTCTCACCCTCTCGCTCTCTCCCTCACCCCCTGTCTCTCCCCCCCCCCCTCTCCCATCTGTCTCTCCTCTGTCTTTCACCTCCCTGGCCTCACCAGAGGGGAGTCAATAAGACCTATGTCACATCTCCATCTCTCTCTCCGTCTCTCTGTATATATCTCTCTCTCTCCCTCACCCTCTCCCCCCCCCCCTGGACCTCCCCCCCCCCCCCTGGGTCCCACCCCCTCTCTCTCCTCTGTCTCTCCCCTTCTCTTTCTCCCAGCTACTCCCCCCCACCCCTCTCTGTCTCTCTCCCCCCCCCCCCCTTCTGTCTCTCCCCCTCTCTGTCTCTCCCCCCCCCCCTCTCTGTCTGTCTCCCCCCTCTCTGTCTCTCCGTCTCCCCCCCCCCCCTCACTCCTCCATCAGTTGGAGAAAGTACAATGAGATGAATATTGGGGTGTTAAGGAAAGAGGGATACAGGGTTTTGGAGAGGCTTAGCAGCAAAGCCGATTGCTGAAGCCGTAAATGTGTCGGGAAATAAACAAGTTTCTTTCTTAAGACTTTCCTTTTTGTTAGGCTGACTGGGTGCTCTGGGATCTACCAGCGCTCACATGAACAGCCTTTGTCTGCGTTCAAGCATGCATGCGCGCACGTGTGTGTGTGTGTGTGTGTGTGTGTGTGTGTGTGTGTGTGTGTGTGTGTGTGTGTGTGTGTGTGTGTGTGTGTGTGTGTGTGTGTGTGTGTGTGTGTGTGTGTGTGTGAATGCATGTATTCAGTAGGTAATTGGCAGAAACGTTATTACCGTACACTAATGACTCAATGTATTGGCGGTCATCGAGGTACATCACGGCTTGTGAGTGCAGGTGAATGCCAATAAACTGTTGGTGTGTGTGTTGTGTGTGTGTGTGTGTGTGTGTGTGTGTGTGTGTGTGTGTGTGTGTGTGTGTGTGTGTGTGTCCACAGAAGCCACTTCCTGCTCCACCTCCTATTAGCGAGGAAACAGCTGATCTCATTGGTCTGGGCTACAAGACTGTAGATGTGATTTAAGTATAATAAACCATCCCTCACACGACACAAACAAACATAACATCGCACCCACATATACACCAATCCACCGACACACACACACACACACCACACACACCAACCCACCCACACATACATGCAAACACACACATAAAAGCATGCACACATGTAAAACAAAAACATTTATGTTAAAATTGGATCAGGGGATGAGCCTGTCGAGACGGAGTGTCTCGTCCTCAGTGGGTCCTCAGGCACAGAACACGATGTTAAGACTTTACACGACTTAAAACCGCCGTCATAGAAACATCAACAAGGCTGCAAACAATCGGCTCTCCCACCAGCCCAAACCATGGCCACTCCATCTGTTACTAGTGTCCTCCATACACAAATGGACAAGGAATCCAATCAATGAACGGACTGAATAACAAGGTCACCGTACTGAGTCTCATTATAAACAAAAAGCAAAGTCTTGGCGCCGTGGAGGGAAGCGATCGATCTGAATGAATTAGGCGAAGGGTTCCAGTCTGATGCGCTTCAAACTTAAAAGCCTTTCTAGGGACTATGAAAAAAGGTTGTTGACTGTGTCTAAGGGAATATGATGATCTAAATGGCACTAAAAGCGGTTTTAGTTAGAAAGGATAGTTGACGTAAATACGTTTGAAAACAAAGGGCGACCCATGAAAAAGTCTCCTTGCAGTAAGGACATCTCAGGACAGACCTACACATATCCATCATGAACCATCATTAAAGATGGGTGAAGATGTGTTCTTATTGATCACCATAATCAAATAAGTGCAAAAACAAGTTGGTGGGCAAATCGTTTTCTCACTTGGATCGTAAAACAATGAATGGACCGATATAGTATTCTGAGACAAGCATTTGTTTTATTTCTAATAAAATCTATATCAGGCCTAAAATAAAATTCTGAATCAATCCAAAGTCCCAACTTTTAAAATGGGTTTAACTTTTTTAAGTGGAGAGCCATCAGTAAAATCAATATTAAACTCAACAGATAAATGATTAAGATTATATCTGGTAGCAAACAACATACTTCAAAACTTGTGCTTGTTTGCAAGATGGCTGTTTTTTAAAAAAATAAATAAATCTGATTACAGATATCTTAGAATTGTTGTTATATCGTATCAGATGGATATAAAACCCTGTCATCTGCAAAACAATCAATTTTGGAAGATCGTTCATAGAAATAGAGAAAAATAAGGGTCCTAAAATAGATCATTCTGGTACACCCTCTAAAGCAGTTTATTAATCAGATGTGAACCAACGATGGTTAAGAAGGTCAGAGTTGAACAACGATTAGGACTGTTGAGAGACAGCAGTAGCATAAAGTTGACCAAGAAGAAGATAATGATGAGCTCAATGGAAAGGCTTCAATCAATACCCATAGCAGTTGTAAATTGACCTGAGATAACGTTGTTCATTGGTGCGTTTTTCAGGGGCAGAAGTGGTTGAACGTTTTTAACAAAAAACAGACAGAAACGATAAACTATTGAGATCATTAATGCATTTTGATAATTGATTAAACAAACACTAAAGAACCGTTAAGAACAATTGGATCTGCTCCTTTACGAGGCAGAGTAACTCTAGCAACACAAATATTCCCCCCCATGCACAGACTTTATATACCAAAGAACACAATATACAATACATGATATGTGTGTACAACACACACACACACACACACACACACACACACACACACACACACACACACACACACACACACACACACACACACACACACACACACACACACACACACACACACACACACACACAGGGCTAACAATGGCCAGCGGTGGGCATTTGGCGGCCTGGTGAGATGAAGTGTGTGAATAACAGGGAGGGGGGCTTCTCTTTCTGCCGCTTTGTGCTACCACCGAGGGCCGTGGGGGGGGCGAAAGTGATTTTTGAGATGCTGCGCCGTAGTGGAGTGCTTTGTGGAGATGGGGGCCTATTCACGCTCTTAACGCGCTATTATTGTGAAGGCAACCAATCACCCTGAACAGAGGCCCTCGCCGCCGCACCCCGGTTTAACCGCTGAATGGACGGAGAGACGCACGCACAGACGAATGTAGGAGAGCAGATGTACAGGTATCCCTGACAATCTGGCTTTGTGTGTAAGCATCGTGTGCATCTGTGTCTACACACACACACACACACACACACACACACACACACACACACACACACACACACACACACACACACACACACACACACACACTCGCAAAAATATGCACACACACACACACACACACACACACACACACACACACACACACACACACACACACACACACACACTTTTGAGATTGAGGAGATTGGGGGGCTGAGAGGGAGACAGACAGCGCTAATGAAAAGGGTTGAGGGGACAAAGAGAGGAGGAAAACACGGACCGGAGGAGGCAGAACACGGGCCGGAGTCTGGGAGCTCAGACGATAAAAGAGGAAACCAGAGCAGGGGAAAGGGAGATGGAGAGATAGAGAGAGGGGTGAGAGAGAATGGGAGAGGGGAAGGGAGATGGGGAGATAGAGAGAGAGGGGGGGAGAGATGGAGAGAGGGCGAGAGAGATGGAGAGAGACGGGGAGAGGGGGAGGGAGATGGGGAGATAGGAGAGGCTATCTCTCTCTCCATCTTTCTACCCCTCCCTCTACGGAGAGATAGAGGGAGGGGAGAGAAGAGTGAAAGAGTGAGAGAGATAGGGAGGGGGGCGAGGAAGGGAGAGATGAGTGAGAGAGGGATAGAGATTAGGGAGAGTGGGAGAATGTGTGTGTGTGTGCATATGTGTGTGCGCGCGCGTGTGTGTGTGTGTGTGTGTGTGTGTGTGTGTGTGTGTGTGTGTGTGTGTGTGTGTGTGTGTGTGTGTGTGTGTGTGTGTGTGTGTGTGTGTGTGTGTGTGTGTGTGTGTGTGTGTGGGATCAATCACACTGGTCAGACCCTCACGCTGAGCAGACCCTGGTTATCAGGACACGGAGCTCAAGATAAATTAATTCTCAAACGCGGGACGACGTGAAACATCTCATTTTCCCAAATCGGATTAGGAGGATGAGAACGAGGCGCCGGCGAGTGCGTCTCCGGGCCTCACTCGCCCATCACCGTCGCTCACGTTTCTTGACAAACAACACGGCGGTCACGGAAGGTAATTATGAACCCAATTTCATTTGGCAGAATCGTCATTCTTTTTTTAAGTTGGCTAGTTAGGATGAGTGCGGGCGTGCTACCTGCTAGGAGGAAAGGCTAAGACATGCTACCTCGGAGGATGGGCCAATGTGCTGGAGATGGGAGAGTGGCGGCGCTAGTGTTTGGACCATGGCCGCTCGGGCTCTCAGTTAGCTCTGAGTTAGCTCTAGGTTAGCTCTGAGTTTGCTCTAGGTTAGCTCTGGCTTAGCTCTGAGTTAGCTCTAGGTCAGCTCTGAGTTTGCTCTAGGTTAGCTCTGAGTTAGCTCTGAGCTGGGTCTGAGTTTGCTCTAAGTTAGCTCTAGGTTAGCTCTGTGTTAGCTCTTGATTATTACTGCATCAGCTCTGTGTTTGCTCTAGGTTAGCTCTGAGTTAGCTCTAGGTTAGCTCTGGGTTAGCTCTGTGTTTGCTCTAGGTTAGCTCTGAGTTTGCTCTAGGTTAGCGCTGAGTTAGCTCTGAGTTAGCTCTGAGCTGGGTCTGAGTTTGCTCTAAGTTAGCTCTAGGTTAGCTCTATGGTTATCTCTGCATCAGCTCTGAGTTTGCTCTAGGTTAGCTCTGAGTTAGCTCTGAGCTGGGTCTGAGTTTGCTCTAGGTTAGCTCTAGGTTAGCTCTGTGTTAGCTCTGATTTAGCTCTGTGTTAGCTCTAGGTTAGCTCTGAGCTGGGTCTAAGTTTGCTCAAGGTTAGCTCTTGGTTAGCTCTGCGTTAGATCTGAGTTAGCTCTAGGTTACCTCTAGGTTAGCTCTGAGTTAGCTCTGAGTTAGCTCTGAGCTGGGTCTGAGTTTGCTCTAGGTTAGCTCTAGGTTAGCTCTAGGTTAGCTCTGTGTTAGCTCTGAGCTGGGTCTGAGTTTGCGCTAGGTTAGCTCTGTGTTAGCTCTGTGTTAGCTGTGACTCAGCAGCGACCCCGGTGACCAGCTCAGCCTCATTCACACGTCTCCCTCGCCGTTACGTATCGCACCGCGGCGGCGTTTAGGAAGGGGAGAGGGCCGGTTCTGCGTGTGGCGGCCGCTCTCCCCTGTTCTCCCCAGCCCTCCCCCGCTCTCCCTCCCTCTCCCCCGGCTGGGAAAGCGGTCGTGAGAAAGTAGACCCCCCGCTGGGCCGCGGGCTCGTCCACCATGGCGCCGTTGGTAAACACGACGCAGCGCCTCCACTCTGTTTTATGTTTTTATTTAGCTCCGCTGACACCACACACACGTACACACACACACAGTCACACACACGCGCACACACACAGACACACACACAAACACACACACACACACAGACGCTCCCTTATTAGCCTACTCTACAGCCCCGCTGTTGCCATGGTAACCCTCCTACGCCACGCTCCAGGGTTTCCCGGTACAGTCGGGAGCCGATGAAACGCTTCCCCCGGTCGGGAACACCGCTCGGAGCCGGACCGTCACCGGGTAACGAGGTGGAACCCGTTCCCCGGCACACAGGACACACACTGGGCCCGTGATGTCAAAGTCTCCGTGCCGTTGGCCAATCAGATGTCTCCAAATAGAGCCGCGCTCGGGAGGCAAGCAGCCAGCGAGGGCCCAAGAGGGGCTCGGACCAACGCACTCGCACTCGGCCGGCTCCTTGACCTCAATCTGGGATTAAGCCCAAAACTAGACCCACACACACACCATAAGCACACAGACACATACACATGAAACATACACACACAAACACACAAGCACATACTGTACATACATACACACAAGCATAAACACAGACACATAATCACACACACATGAACACACGCACACATAAACATAAACACACACACACATACATACACACACATAAAAACACACACGCATAAACTCACACACACACACACACACACACACACACGAGTCATGAGAGGAATCTAGGCTAAATCAACAGCTCTGTGTGTTGTGTCTTCACCATAGCAGCCGGTTAAGTTGACTTTAAACACCCGACAATCTAGTGTTCCCAAATGGAAGTGTTCTCCCTCCTCTCCAAACCACACGGTCGTCAAAATGCCAAAGCTATTATGAAAAACTCCCACTTATTGAAGACACACACACGCCGCGATTCCTCCCCGCGGAACGTGCCGGATGTACAGCATAATCTGACACTTTCCAAAGTGTTTGCGCCATGGTTGTTATTTATTATGAATGACTTGATAAAGGCCCAGCGTGGATTATCAAGCAATGCCAACAATCCCACGTGGAACGCCCCAAAACCTAGCGTCCTGCATTATTAAACACCAGCAATCCTTATTTTGTTATTGTTTCTGTTGTGAGAAGCATCAGAAGACTCTGACGACGACCACTGAGACAAAGGAGATCTCTGCGAGTCGGTTTGAGCACACACACACACACACACACACACACACACACACACAGCTGTCGGTTATTAATCTTTCAAAGTCCTTCCCTTTTATCTCTACCTCATCCACACTCGTCTCTTTCATCCTGGTCGTGCCTCCCCCTCCTCCCTGTCCTCCCCCACCCCTCACTCTGACCCAGCGATGGGAGTCAACCCTTAAGCTGGTCGTTTAAAGTCCAGGTGCAAGGTGGAGCCGGTGGGCGACGAGTACACCCACCCCACTTCACCAAAATAAAATAAAAAAAATAAAATGGGTTAACGACCAGAACAGAGAGAGGGAGAGAAAAAGATTGTATTTGGAGAGGCAATTTTTGATCCTCTGGATACTCTCTGTTCTACACTGCATCTCTTTCTCCCCCTCTCTCTCTCCCCCTCTCCCCTCTCCCTCTCTCTCCCCCCCCCTCTCTCCCTCTCCCCCCCTCTCCCCCTCTCTCTCTCCCTCTCTCTCTCCCCCCCCTCCTCCTCTCTCCCCCCCTCTCCTCTCTATCTCTTTTGTTCCATCTGCAACAGATCTTAACAGAAGCTGCGGAATCAAGGAGAAAATAAATGGTGGGCCCTTTAATAGGAAAACACACACGGCTGTTTGTCCGGGTGCGTGTGCGCGCGTATGTGTGTGTGTCTCGTGCATCCCAGGATGCAATCACATGCGCGTGCCTGACGCTCTGATTACGGGATGCCAGCTCTGACCCCTCCGCTCCAGGGAACCTCTCCCTGCCATTAAAGACGTATGGGAGGGACGCCCGCATGCTCACACAGAATATAAACACTGCGGCGGACATCTTTATGGATCTTAAGGTGTTCTGAGCCGTGGTGTGTGTGTGTGTGTGTGTGTGTGTGTGTGTGTGTGTGTGTGTGTGTGTGTGTGTGTGTGTGTGTGTGTGTGTGTGTGTGTGTGTGTGTGGCTTGCGAAGCAAATGGGCATTTTGGCAATGCCAGGAGGGTAATTATTGATAATTACTCTGTGAAATTGAGAGAGCTGTAGAGTCGACCGGAGAAAGAGAGAGAACAGGAGAGAGAGAGAGAGAGCGAGTGAGAGATAGAGAGTGAGCGAGCGAGAGAGAGAGCAAGTGAGAGAGAGCGAGCGAGAGAAAGAAAAAGAGAGCGAGAGGGAGAGAGCGCGAGAGAGAGAGCGAGAGCGAGAGAGAGAGCTGGCGAGAGAAAGAGAGAGCGAGAGGGAGAGCGAGAGAGCGTGAGCGAGAGAGCGAGAGCGCGCGCGAGAGAGAGAGCGAGAGAGAGAGCGAGAGAGAGAGAGAGAGAGAGAGCTGATGAGAGAAAGAGAGAGCGAGAGGGAGAGCAGGAGAGAGCTGGCAGTTCAATTGGCGAGCCCAAGACGGCGACAAGGCGCCGCGACACTTGGCGTCCACCAGAGTAATGAACGGTACTGAACGCACACCTGCTAATTGTGATTATCATCTGTTATGGCGGCCATTTACACGTCTCTCGTCATTATCCTCTGAGAGCGAGAGAGAGGGATGACTTGGGCACTGGCGATGAGGGGAGGAGAAGTGGGCGGGCGAGGAGAAGAGAGAGGACAAAAGGAGAAAGGATAAGTGCTCCTCCACTTGATGGGTAGTGGTGCACACACACACACACACACACACACACACACACACACACACACACACACACACACACACACACACACACACACACACACACACACACACACACACACACACACACACACACACACACACCTGTATATAGTCCAGTGTTTCCAACCACCTGGAATTGATGGCGTAGCTGAATCCGCGGGTACAACGGTACACTGAGTTCAGCAAGCTCAGGGGAAAAACCTGGCAGGGATTTTACTTTTGGAAACAGAGGTGTGTGTGTGTGTGTGTGTGTGTGTGTGTGTGTGTGTGTGTGTGTGTGTGTGTGTGTGTGTGTGTGTGTGTGTGTGTGTGTGTGTGTGTGTGTGTGTGTGTGTGTACGTGTGCCTTATACACATTGCTTAGCATTTCTTAAAATATAACCTTATTTGGCGCTGGTGTCACTGATGGAGAGCAACACGTCTCATTACATCTGCTCCGTCGCTCGTTTGGAAACACAACCCCACCTCCGAGCTAAAGCGAGCCAAAGTACCGACACATCACAGGCCTTAACACAGGGCTCTGCTCAGGATGTTAAAAAATATAGAATCGTGGTTTCTGGGAACAAAGATCCTGAGGTTACAAATCCTGCTCGTTAGAGCACCTGTTGAAGTCGAACCCAACACATCGCAGAGGGGTTGGCGGGCGGGTGCGGCCCGACCCAGGGGACCACCAGATGGGGTGGTGGTGTCACAGACAGCCGCAATGAGACGACTTTAAAAGGAATAGGAATTACACTCAGGAGAAGGTCGGGTGTAGGGGGAGAGAGAGAGCGTTCTGGAAGCCGCCCACACACAACGTTAAATGGGACTTGAAGGTTGCTGTAAGTTTCATTCTGCGTGTTCAAATGCTCGCACACAGGACTCAATGAGCCCTGGTACACCGGCACACCCGCTGAACCGAAGGAAACACTGCCACAGCGTTCCCTCCTGTCTCTGGCATAGTTACGTATCTGAGTCATATTCCAGCGTTAACATCTCCTATTTCAGACGTTACGTAACAGTGGTTTGGGAACAGGACCTTCGACGTGGTTTCGGCACACTGTTGTGTGGAGCGTGCTATCAAACGATCCCGCTTAGGACCACAAAGTCGGTATCCGTTTGAAGGTCTCTCCCCTTGAAATCCTCTCTCCCCCCCCCTCCTCTCTAGTCCCGACATTGTCACCACTCGCCGTAACCTCAAATCCCTCTTTCCCTCTACCTTTGCCTCTACTGTTCTGTCTTCACTACCTTCTATCAAACGATTTTCTCAAATATCTACAGATGAATATTCAGACACTCTGCTATCCTCCCTCTCCTCCTCCTTGGATTCCCTCTGTCCCTTCCACTCCAGACCAGCGCGATCCTCACCCCCCCCCCCCTCCTTGGCTGTCTTATCCTCTGCGGACTTGTAGAACAAAGTTGCGGGCAGCTGAGAGGAAATGGAAGAGATCAGACTGTCCTAATGATCTATCCCACTATCTTTTCCTTCTTTCTGATTTCACCTCTAGTGTGTCAACAACCAAATCTGCCTTCTACCGGACCAAAATCAACTCCTCCGCCTCAAACCCCAGGAAACTGTTTTCCCTGTTTTCGACCCTCCTCAACCCTCCCCCACTCCCACCTCCTTCCTGCCTCACTGCTGATGACTTTGTTACCTACTTTAACCAGAAAGTGAAGGACATCAGCTCCTCTTTTATCCCTGCCTCCATCCTCCCTCCTCCAATCCCCTCCTTCTCTGTCTTTACCCAATTTAGCCCTCTCACCTCTGACGAGGTCAACGGAATAATAACATCTAACCATGCCACCACCTGCCCCCTTGACGCTATCCCCTCCTCTCTCCTACAGGATGTCTCAAGCGACATCCTTCAATTTGTCACCTAACTTATCAACTCCTCCATTACTTCAGGCATTGTTCCAGCGTCTTTCAAGACTGTCAGAATAAAGCCTCTCCTCAAAAAACCAACTCTTAATACCACCGACATCCAGAACTACAGACCGGAATCTCTTCTTTCATTCCTCTCCAAAACACTGGAACCATTGCTAACCAACTGTCCTTCTATCTCTCATCCAACAACCTGCTTGACCCTCACCAGTCAGGCTTCAAGAAGGCACACTCTACTGAGACGGCTCTCCTCGCGGTGACTGAGTCACTCCGTGCTGCCAGAGCCTCGTCCCTCTCATCGGTTCTCATTCTCCTCGACCTGTCCGCAGCATTTGACACGGTGGACCACCAGATCCTCCATGCCACTCTTGCCAAACTTGGCATCGCTGAATCTGCTCTTTCCTGGTTCACATCCTACCTGATGAACCGCACCTATCAAGTGACATGGAATGGCTCATTGTCCAAACCTTGCACGCTTGAAACTGGGGTACCTCAAGGCTCTGTACTGGGGCCTCTTCTGTTCTCCCTCTATACTAGATCTCTGGGCTCTGTAATTGTATCACATGGCCTTTCCCATCACTGCTATGCTGACGACACTCAGCTATTTCTCTCATCTGATAAAGCCCTGATTGCAACACGCATATCGGAATGTCTGGCGGACGTCAGCACTTGGACAACTGCCCATCACCTGAGGCTTAACCTCAACAAAACTGAGCTCCTCCTAATCCCAGGGAAAGATTGCCCACACATGGACTTACTGGTCACCGTTGAGAAAATCACTGTATCTCCTTCTCCAACTGCCAGAAACCTCAGTGTGGTATTGGACAATCAGGTATGCTGCACCGCAATAATCACTGCGGTGGCCCGATCCTGCAGATTTGCACTTTACAACATCCGCAGAATCCGGCCCTTCCTCACAAGGGAAGCAGCTCAGCTTCTAGTCCAATCACTGGTCATCTCCCGCCTCGACTACTGCAACTCACTCCTGGCTGGAATTCCTGCCTCTGCGATTAAACCTTTGCAGCGCATCCAGAATGCGGCAGCGCGCTTCATGTTCAACCTACCGAAGTTCTCCCATGTGACCTCCCTCTTCCGGGACCTCCACTGGCTCCCTGTAGTAGCTTGCATCAAATTTAAGACGATGGTACTGGCATACAAGGCAGTTGATTGAACTACCCTTGCCTACCTCCAAGCATTGCTAAAGCCACACATCCCAGCTCGATCCGCTCAACTACCTCAG
Source organism: Melanogrammus aeglefinus (assembly GCA_900291075.1). Classification (NCBI taxonomy): domain Eukaryota; kingdom Metazoa; phylum Chordata; class Actinopteri; order Gadiformes; family Gadidae; genus Melanogrammus; species Melanogrammus aeglefinus. The sequence continues at coordinate 13,258 of OLKM01000867.1, forward strand.
CTGGACGTCTGGTACCGCCATCGCTAAGAGCTAGCAAAGGTCGTTCAGCAAGGTCACAACTTTTCTCGATTTTGGGACCTCAGTGGTGGAATGAGCTCCCTGCCGTTCTCAGGACCACAGGGTCGCTCACTATCTTCCGAAAAAGACTCAAGACTCACCTGTTCAGAGTCCTTCTTGACTCTGCATAGCCACCCTCCCCCTTCTGGCCACCATTGTACACTGTATTGTATTGTATTGTATTGTATTATAGTACTTAACTGTGTAGCGACTGCAGTCGCTGCTATCATTGCTGTAACACGGGGAATTGGTTAGCCTAGTGATTGTTGTCCTTGCACTTGGTTCTATGAACATCCTTTCTGTACCGACAGCGATATATTGTTGCACTTCTTGTGACAAATGTACTTATTGCAAGTCGCTTTGGATCAAAGCGTCTGCTAAATGCCCTAAATGTAAATGTAAAGGTTGCTTTCCTCCGGCGTTACAGTCATAGACATCGGAACTAGGGGTGCGGGGGGTGCGGGGGGTGCGGGGGGTGCGGCCGCACCCCCTCCCATCCCCCCCCCCCCCTCGCCACAAACAACGGTTTGTGTAGTTTTCATTTTCATAACAAACCAAATTCTTGAATTTGAACTTAAATGGAAAATGTAATTAATAAATTCATAAAAAAGTTTGCTTAAATAGGCAGCCCATATGGAAACTATTGGTTGGTTGTTATTTAATTTATGTTTATATTTAATATTGCAGAATATCCAAGCCTGTGGAAGAGGGAAATGTTTGAGGCCCTGGACATGGTGCGCTCAGAGGTGGAGCGGCGTTTTGATCAGGAGGGACTCCGCATAGCTGCAGGGCGAGAGCAGGCAGTCCTTGAGGCGGCCCAAGGGAAACGGGTTGATGTGGGTTCCCCGGAACTGAGCCCCTTTTCACGAGAGCAGCTAAGCATTGAGCTGGACATACTGAGGGACGTGTTTAGGGGGCGAGAAGTTATCACCATTCAGGATGTTGTGTCCATCCTGCACACCTTGCAGCCCAAACCCGCTCCATGCTGTCGGAGGTGGAGGAAGCTCATAAAGCTCTGTCTGGCCCTGCCCATGTCTGTCGCGGCATCCGAGCGCTCTTTCTCTGCCTTGCGCAGATTGAAAACCTGGCTGCGCAATACCATGAAGCAGGAAAGACTCACGCATTTGGCCGTTATGAATGCGCATAGTGACCTTATTGATGAATGCGATGTTTCGGCCCTGCTTGAAGAATTCATCAGCAGGTCAAACTGAGAGGAAGGTCCACTTTTGGAAAAGTGTAGAAAGCCCTTTGGAGCGCAAACTGTTCTTTTTCTGAATGCTGTTTTTATAGCCTAGTGTTATGTGTCTTAATAAAGGCTTGAGTTATTCATTCATTTATTTTGTTTCATTTTCTTAACAATTAAGATGCTGCATTATAGTTCGTTAATCATTGATACTGTAAGTGTGCGTCTCTCCCCGACCCTCCCAAAAAAAAATCCCGCCCCCCCCTCTCAGAAAATAGTTCCGACGTCCATGGTTACAGTCATGCAACCCCTACCCTTTGTAAAGGGCTTCCCAGATGAACGGGGGCCTGTTCCTTGGCTATCTCTCCTCGCCGCGGCCCGGCGAAATGAGAGCGTGAGGATCGAGAGGATAGAGGCCGACCCCCTTGCCGCCACGTAGAACGGCTCCAGAACTGGACTCACCTAAATTGAGGAGATAAGTGGGCACTTGTGTTTTGGAAGCCTGCAAATATTTGCAGTAATTGTGCACTGCTAGATGGTCATCTGAAAGTACAGCCACCTTGGCGCCCTGTCATTAGCCTGCTTGAATCAGATCGAGAGACGGCAAGAGAGAGAGAGAGAGAGAGAGAACGATAATGAGAGAGAATACGAGGGAGAGAATGAGAGAAAGAGAAAGAGAGAAGAGAGAGAGAGAGAGAGAGAGAGAACGATAATGAGAGAGAATACGAGGGAGAGAATGAGAGAAAGAGAAAAAGCGAGAACGAGAAGTACAATTAGGGAGAGAGAGAGAGAGAGAGAGAGAACGAGGGAGAAAAAGAGAAAATGAAACAAAGAGAGAGAGAGGGAGAGAGATTCCCTTACTCAACGTAGGCGCGTACGTGTTCAGAGTGCGACTCTGACCTGGTCGAAGCATCGATTCAGATTAATTAGCCTTTCTGCTATACAGTGGGCAATCCAATAGTGTGTTTTGGCGCAGAGTGGTGTTGCTTTTTCGCGTAGGAACCATTTAGTGGCGTTAGAGCAGAATTGATTCGGCGTGACCCCCCCCCCCCCAACGGCCCACCTCTGAGGTATTCTTAAACCCTTTGTATTGGATGTGAGACCGCACAGTACACTGGCTAGTTGTTTCATGCTTTTCAGCGATAGCTTGTACATTTTTAAAGAAGGAGGCTGCACTTTGCTTGAGTCTGTGTGCGTGTGCGTGTGTGTGTGTGTGGGTCTCCAAATACCCTGGCCAATCAGAGTCTCCCACTAAGTTCCATAAGAAAAATCCTCCATGTCCAATCTTTTCAAATCTTATGAGGGCGCTAGATATAAATCATGGAGGGATCAAGGAGATCTAGGGGGGGGGGGGAGGATATGAGAAATCCTACGGCATCAGCCATTATAAGCTTTTTCAATAAGGGACCGGCCTCTGTTAATGGAATCCCCCCTTGTGTGTGTGTGTGTGTGTGTGTGTGTGTGTGTGTGTGTGTGTGTGTGTGTGTGTGTGGGTGTGTGGTTTCAAAAGCATCATCTGCTGTCTCGTGGTCTCCTGACTCCGTTTGATGGCGTCACTTCCCTACCCCCCCCACCACTGTATATACACATATACACACACATACACATACATATATACATATATATATATATATATACACATACACATATATATATATATATATATATATACAGACATACACACAGACAGGCACAGACACACACAAATACCAACACACCCACATGCTATTCTGTTCTCATATATGTAAATATACACACATAAACTTCTCCTAATCACTGTCAGGCTAGCTTCTCTCTCGTTAGCCAGGCTGCTTGTCAGAACCCAATTAACACTTCCACTGTGTCGACTCCCTCCTCATCATCCTCGTCCTCATCTTCAGAGAACACGAAGCACAGACAAAGAGAGAGAGAGAGCGAGAGACACGCAGACAAAGAGCGATAGAGAGAGCAAGCGAGACCGAGATAGGGGGGGGTGTCTCTGATTGGTCAATAGCTGTGTACCGGACAGGCAACCCTGGCTGTCAGTCCATGACTCCGCCCCTCATCCACTAAACAGCCTTGATCCTCAAGAGCAGCAATTTGAGGGGTGTGTGTGTGTGTGTGTGTGTGTGTGTGTGTGTGTGTGTGTGTGTGTGTGTGTGTGTGTGTGTGTGTGTGTGTGTGTGTGTGTGTGTCTGCTGAGCCATTATAATATGTGTCTTTCAGTTGGAAACGTGGGGGTGCGAGAAAGGGAAATCTGATTCCTACGGCGGCTCGTTATACCTCAAGGCAGCAGAGGTAAAAACGAACACTTTGTGTGCGAACAAACACACACAAAGTGTTCACTGAGGAAGTACTCCTGCTCACCTTACACCCCCCCTCCCACCGGCGCTCTCCAGGCGACGACACTCTCTCACTAGCTCCTGGGTCCTCTGGGAGGGAAGGGGACCGACAGCTAACAGCGGCCTGTCCAACAGAGCGTCCACTCTGCCACAGCAACAGCCAACGAGACAAGCAGCAGTACAGCGCACACACCGCCCACTGTGTGTGTGTGTGTGTGTGTGTGTGTGTGTGTGTGGGCTGATTGGTGCATGTGTCTAAGACGTGTGCGTGTGTGGGAGATGTGTGTGTTTGTGAGATTTGTGTGTGCAAGATGTGTGTGTATGCTTAAAATGTGTATGTGTGAGATGTGTGTGTGTGTGTGTGTGTGTGTGTGTGTGTGTGTGTGTGTGTGTGTGTGTGTGTGTGTGTGTGTGTGTGTGTGTGTGTGTGTGTGTGTGTGTGTGTGTGTATACGTGTGTAAGATGTGCATGTGTCTAAGCTAAGATGTTTGTGTGTATGTGTAAGATGTGTGTCTGTGTGTAAGATTCTGGGTGGGGGAGCTGTCTACACACACCGCTGATGTTTACACAAAGACTGTAAGAGAAGAGAGACTTAAAAGCGAACACACATGCGTAAGTAAGCGCGCACACACACAAAAGCCGACGCACAACACATGCCAAGTCCTCACAGAGGCCCAGGGAGGAGAGAGAGGCAGAGGCAGACGCAGAGAGAGAGAGAGAGAGGCAGACGCAGAGAGAGAGAGAGAGAGAGAGAGAGAGGCAGACGCAGAGAGAGAGAGAGAGAGAGAGAGAGAGAGAGAGGCAGACGCAGAGAGAGAGAGAGAGAGAGAGAGAGAGGAGAGAGAGAGAAGAGGGAGAGGAGAGAGAGAGAGAGAGAGAGAGAGAGAGAGAGAGAGAGAGAGAGAGAGAGAGAGAGAGAGAGAGAGAGAGAGAGAGAGAGAGAGAGAGAGAGAGAGAGAGAGGACAGAAGGTGTATGAGAGACAAATCTCCCCCAGAGCTCGAGGAGAGCGTGAGGAGAGCTGCGTTTAAGCGCAACCGTTGACTAAAATCCTTGAGCATCAAAGAAGGTGCGCGTCAGGCCTAAACACACAACATCCTCCCCTTACTCACCCCCTCCCCCAACCCCGCCTCCCCCGCCGTTCAGCTCACCCGCCCCCTTCTAGCTCGATGGAGGGGGGAGGCACGAGAGAGTTGGGCGTACTGAGTCCACTATATGAGAGAGAGAGAGACAGAGACAGAGACAGAGACAGAGACAGAGAGAGGCAGAGACAGAGACAAGAGACAGAGAGAGAGACAGAGAGAGAGAGAGAGAGAGAGACAGAGAGAGAGAGAGAGAGACAGAGAGAGAGAGAGAGAGAGAGACAGAGAAGAGACAGAGAGAGAGAGAGAGAGAGAGAGAGGGACCAGAGAGAGAGACAAAGAGAGAGACAGAGAGAAAGAGAGAGAGACAGAGAGACCGAGAGAGAGAGAGAGAGAGAGAGAGAGAGAGAGAGAGAGAGAGAGAGAGAGAGAGAGAGAGAGAGAGAGAGAGAGAGAGAGAGAGAGAGAGAGAGAGAGAGAGAGAGAGAGAGAGAGAGAGAGAGAGAGAGAGAGAGAGAGAGAGAGAGAGAGAGAGAGAGAGAGAGAGAGAGAGAGAGAGAGAGAGACAGAGAGAGAGAGAGAGAGAGAGAGAGAGACAGAGACAGAGACAGAGACAGAGACAGAGACAGAGAAGAGAGAGAGAGAGAGAGAGAGAGAGAGAGAGAGACAGAGAGACAGAGAGGATGTTTGAATGCTAAGTATATGTGAGAGTATTTGTGCATTTCAGTGTGGAAGAGAGAAATTGTGTATGTGAGAGTTTGTGTGTGCGTAAAGTGCATATATGTCTGTGTGAAAGAGTGTGTGTGTGTGTGTGTGTAGGAGATGGAGTGTGTATGTGTCTGTGTGTGTGTGCTGTCATCTATCTTCCTGGAGCTTATCAGTGTGCAGGAGCTGGCCCAGTCTGCCTCTGGAGCTCACATCAGCACAAACACACACCCTGTAGTCATCACACACACACACACAGACACACAGACACACACACCCTGGAGTCATAGCACACACAACCACACACCCTGGAGTCATAACTGCCCATTTACATCATGGGAACGCACACACACACACACACACACACACACACACACACACACACACACACACACACACACACACACACACACACACCACACACACACACACACACACACACACACACACAGGCAACCGACAGACTAAACCGGCACAAATACCAATATATGCAGAAGTCACGCACACACACACACACACACACACACACGAGACACCCGTGCTCTATAAATGCCAAACTTTGCAAATATATTACAGTTCTAATATTACCGCCGGTGCAAGGAATAAAAACTAATAAGCTTTGACTTTGCTTTGAGCCAGCCCTCTGTATACCCATGTTCCTCTCCCACTCCTCTCCCTCCCTCTACACCCCTGCTAGGGTTCCCCGAAGGAGCCTTCCTTCTCTCTATCCATCTCCCTCCCTCTCGCTCACCCTCCCTCCATCATCCTAGCCCCAGATGGCAAAGCACTGTGACCAATTAAAGAGTTCCCTAAGGAGCCAACCAGTTATAGCCCAGACCATCTGACCATGTCTTTCGTGTGTAGTGTTGTGTGTGGTGTGTGTGTGTGTGTGTGTGTGTGTGTGTGTGTGGTGTGGTGTGTGTGTGTTGGTGTGTGTGTGTGTGTGTCTTGTGTGTCTGTGCGTGCATGTGTGTTGTCTAAAAACTCAATCAAACACGCAGCACCACTGCCTGATTAGTATGTAGGGATGCACTTCAGAATGCATTATGGGATCTTTTGCTACCTTAACCGCGGGACTCACGAGAATAATAGTACCGCAAATATACCGTAACTATTCCATAAAATAACGCAACCTAGGCCGATGAAAGCTAATTTTTTATTGTTCTATTGCTTCACGTGAGAAACGCTGTGTTAGTTTCAAACACAACAATCAACTCCCATAATAACTCTTAAAGACAAATGACCAAACAATAACCCCCAAAAACATGGCTGCCACATCATAGCTAACATGCGAGTGCTCTTACACCCGGTCCACCTCCTCATCTTGTTCTGAGCCATCCACACTCTGCGTTTGGCAGAGAGGAGTTGGGCCACAGAGACGAACCAACAGGAATGG
>OLKM01000867.1:25000-62500 GCA_900291075.1 Melanogrammus aeglefinus
TGTCCTTCAATATTCCCTTCATTTCTGTTTAGCGGTAAATATTCATTGCCTTTGTCTCACTCTCTCCCCCCTCTCTCCCCCTTTTCTCCAATTTGCGGCAACAAATTACATTAAGAGCTAGCGCGTCTCTTAGTGACTGCATTAACCTTCAGTCACATCAGAGACACACTATTTAAAACTTAACCCCCGGATAGCCGTGGCGTTGTGAGTCATGCCTGTGGGTGCAGGACACCTACACGCCGTCGGGAACCACGGCTAATCGTTACAAGGAGTGTGTTGTACGCAACCCCCAAACTCTGTTCTTCAGACTTCTTATTATCTTCCTCCTCCTCCCTCCTCCTCTCACATCAACCTCCTCCACCTCCTTCCCTCCCTCCCTCCCCTCCTCCTACCTCCCATCCTCCTCCTCCCATCCTCCCCCTCCTCCCCCCTCCTCCCCCTCCTTCCCCCCCTCCTCCTCTCCTCCTCCTCCCTCCTCCCTCTCCTCCTCCCTCCTCCTCCCTCTCTCCTTCCCCCTCCTCCTCTCCCCTCCTCCTCCCCCTCCTCCCTCCCCCTCCTCCTCCTCCTCCTCCCCCTCCTCCCTCCTCCTCCTCCTCCTCCTCCTCCCTCCTCCTCCCTCCTCCTCCTCCTCTCCTCCTTCCTCCTCTCCCATTCCCTCCTCCTCCCCCTCTGGTCTTTGTGATAAAGAGTACTTGGAGGGCGATTTAGTGTTCCGAGGGTCCACACCCCCCCTGACCGTTGCTAGTGACTCCAGGAGAGCTGAACGGCTGTTGTTTACCTTTGTGACCGGCTGGCTGCTAAGTGCACTCCGACAGAATCCAACACGGGGAGGAAGTCATCGTGACAAATGGTATTAGTAACGGACGTTTAAGTGAAGCCGGGAGAGGGCGAACGACGATTTGATCGCCCGGCCCGCTGGTGTCCTCTAATAACCACGGCCGCGCCGGCTCGCCTAATGACACCAATCTGAATCCTCCGACGCCCGCTTGGGACGAAGGCGGCGAACGCTAAACCGGCTCAATGGTAAACAACAACAAACCCATGGAAACCGAAAGACAGGAGCTCCTGGTTCCTCTCTACCGCGCCTGGACCTGACGCCTCCAGCGGGCAGGGGGGGAGGGGGGGAGGGAAAGGGAGTGAGGGGGAGGGAGGGGGATGGGACAGGAGGGACGGGGGTGTGAAGGCTGCCAAACGCGGAGTTCAGAGAGCCGTCTCATCTGCCGGGCTGAGAGCCGGTGAGTCACTGTGGGGGGGGGGGGGAGGGGGGGGGCGGGGGGGCACGGGAGAGGGAGGGGGGGGGGGGGGCATATAGGGACCCAATGGTGAGTCAGGGAACAGACCTTACACTCGTCAACCAGGAGGGCCGGCGCATACTCTACAGGGTTCAGTTGATTGGTTGAAAAAGGCTCCCTTCAACAGACACGCACACACACACACACACACAGAGACACACACACACACACACAGACACACACACACACACACACACACACACACAAGACACACACACACACACACACACACACAGACACACACACACACACACACAGACACACACACACACACACACACACACACACACACACACACACACACACACACACACACAGAGACACACACACACACACACAGATACACGTGCGCGCAGGCTGGAGCGTGGGTGAGGACGGTCAACGTGCAAGTTGTGTCATGCTGCTGTCCTTTTGAACAATCTGCAATCTGATGCGTAGGCTGCAAAGGGGACGTGCATGACTACACACACACACACACACACACACACACACACACACACACACACACACACACACACACACACACACACTAACACACTACAGAGCGTTGGAGTTGGGGGCTGTAGTGGAGTCCAGGGACTCTCTCCACGGGGGGTCTCTCAGGGGCCGGCCGCTCTGGCAGGAAGTGAGAGGATTAGAGCTGATCAGAGATGACGAGCCGTCCAGGGGCGGCGGGGGCTCTGGTCAGAGCCCCCGCGGTGTTGCCTCCGCTCGAAGCGGGACCGTCCTTACTCCTCCTCTACTCCTCCTCTCCACTTGGGAGGCGTCCAATAAGAGGATTTTATTTACAGCGGCAAACAAAACATGCCTTGTCAACAGGCGTGTGTGGGAAGGGAACCAAAGAGGCAGAAACATGAATAAATGAACGAAACGGTGTGCCCTAACTTCCTCTAAAGAGCTGAATAAAAGACGCCTCACTCCGACTGCAGCGATGATGAGCCCCTCGGTGATTCGTTGCCACCATCCTCCATTTTGGGACGGAGGCCAATTACTCGATTCAGACGTATCATGTGACTTGCCACGCCGGCGGCCATGTTGTTATTACGGGGCGGTTTGGAAGAGGAAGCTCCCGTTTCATTTGATTGGTCGGGATTCAGTTACACAGCGAGAGAGCGCGAGATGGAGCCACACACACACACACACACACACACACACACACACACACACACACACACACACACACACACACACACACACACACACACACACACACACACACACACGTCACTCCTAAACAACAACAGCGTAGCCAGATCAACTTTCGAGAAGGTGTCTCACACACACGCACACTTTACACACCCGAAACACCCAGACACAATAACCGACGCTTGCAGGTGCGCTACCGAAACTCCCCCCCCCCCCCTCCGAGAAGATATTAAGTTCCACATTCGACAGCAAACACTGTTGTCCGCGTCACACGCGTTTCCCACCAAGGAGACGGGGAGAGGACGCCTCTGGGGCAGAGACTCGACGCGGCCCTCAGACTACAGATTGACTGCGGCCTCCAATGCTATCAGGGTGCTCTGCAGCCACCGCTGCTGCAAACAAACACACACACACACACACACACATCAATGCAGCAACACGCACACACACAGAAAGCCTTGACTGTCACCGTGTCCTCTGCAGCCTTCCGATGCACTGCTGCTGCTCGTCCTGTCCTCTGACTCTCACACACACACACAGCACACACACACACACACACACACACATAGTACGGACACACACACACAGACACACACATAGTACAGACACACACACACACATATACAGAATGGACACACGCACAAGTGTGCGTGCTTTCCCAGAAGCAGTCATTTCCTCCATCAGACTGAAAGAACAAAGCATTTTTTGTAATGTAATGGAGAAGGAGATAAATCAGCGAAGAGAGCGAGCGAGAGACAGAGAGACATGGAGTAAGAGAGAGCGAGAGATAGAGAGACATGGAGTAAGAGAGAGCGAGAGATAGAGAGACATGGAGTAAGAGAGAGCGAGAGATAGAGAGACATGGAGTAAGAGAGAGCGAGAGATAGAGAGACATGGAGTAAGAGAGAGCGAGAGATAGAGAGACATGGAGTAAGAGAGAGCGAGAGATAGAGAGACATGGAGTAAGAGAGAGCGAGAGATAGAGAGACATGGAGTAAGAGAGAGCGAGAGATAGAGAGACATGGAGTAAGAGAGAGCGAGAGATAGAGAGACATGGAGTAAGAGAGAGCGAGAGATAGAGAGACATGGAGTAAGAGATAGAGAGACATGGAGTAAGAGAGAGCGAGAGATAGAGAGACATGGAGTAAGAGAGAGCGAGAGATAGAGAGACATGGAGTAAGAGAGAGCGAGAGATAGAGAGACATGGAGTAAGAGAGAGCGAGAGATAGAGAGACATGGAGTAAGAGAGAGCGAGAGATAGAGAGACATGGAGTAAGAGAGAGCGAGAGATAGAGAGACATGGAGTAAGAGAGAGCGAGAGACAGAGAGACATGGAGTAAGAGAGAGCGAGAGACAGAGAGACATGGAGTAAGAGAGAGCGAGAGATAGAGAGACATGGAGTAAGAGAGAGCGAGAGATAGAGAGACATGGAGTAAGAGAGAGCGAGAAGATAGAGAGACATGGAAGTAAGAGAGAGCGAGAGATAGAGAGACATGGAGTAAGGAGAGAGCGAGAGATAGAGAGACATGGAGTAAGAGAGAGCGAGAGATAGAGAGACATTGGAGTAAGAGAGAGCGAGAGATAGAGAGACATGGAGTAAGAGAGAGCGAGAGACAGAGAGACATGGAGTAAGAGAGAGCGAGAGAGATAGAGAGACATGGAGTAAGAAGAGAGCGAGAAGAATAGAGAGACATGGAGTAAGAGAAGAGCGAGAGATAGAGAGACATGGAGTAAGAGAGAGCGAGAGACAGAGAGACATGGAGTAAGAGAGAGCGAGAGATAGAGAAGACATGGAGTAGAGAGAGAGAGACATGGAGTAAGAGATAGAGAGAATGGAGTAAGAGAGAGCGAGAGATAGAGAGACATGGAGTAAGAGAGAGCGAGAGATAGAGAGACATGGAGTAAGAGAGAGACGAGAGATAGAGAGACATGGAGTAAGAGAGAGCGAGAGATAGAGAGACATGGAGTAAGAGAGAGCGAGAGATAGAGAGACATGGAGTAAGAGAGAGCGAGAGATAGAGAGACATGGAGTAAGAGAGAGCGAGAGATAGAAGAGACATGGAGTAAGAGAGAGATAGAGAAGACATGGAGTAAGAGAGACGAGAGATAGAGAGACATGGAGTAAAGAAGAGAGCGAGAGATAGAGAGACATGGAGTAAGAGAGCGAGAGATACGAGAGAACATGGAGTAAGAGAGAGCGAGAGATAGAGAGAACATGGAGTAAGAGAGAGCGAGAGACAGAGAGACATGGAGTAGAGAGAGAGCGAGAGATCAGAGAGACATGGAGTAAGAGAGAGCGAGAGATAGAGAGACATGGAGTAAGAGAGAGCGAGAGATAGAGAGACATGGGAGTAAGAGAGAGCGAGAGATAGAGAGACATGGAAGTAAGAGAGAGCGAGAGATAGAGAGACATGGAGTAAGAGGAGAGCGAGAGATAGAGAGACATGGAGTAAGAAGAGAGAGCGAGAGATGGAGAGACATGGAGTAAGAGAGAGCGAGAGACAGAGAGACATGGAGTAAGAGAGAGCGAGAGATAGAGAGACATGGAGTAAGAGAGAGCGAGAGACAGAGAGACATGGAGTAAAGAGAGAGCGAGAGATAGAGAGACATGGAGTAAGAGAGGGCGAGAGATAGAGAGACATGGAGTAAGAGAGAGCGAGAGCTAGAGAGACATGGAGTAAGAGAGAGCGAGAGATAGAGAGACATGGAGTAAGAGAGAGCGAGAGATAGAGTAAGAGAGAGCGAGAGATAGAGAGACATGGAGTAAGACAGAGCGAGAGATAGAGAGACATGGAGTAAGAGAGAGAGAGAGAGATAGAGAGACATGGAGTAAGAGAGAGCGAGAGATAGAGAGACATGGAGTAAGAGAGAGCGAGAGATAGAGAGACATGGAGTAAGAGAGAGCGAGAGATAGAGAGACATGGAGTAAGAGAGAGCGAGACATGGAGTAAGAGAGAGCGAGAGATAGAGAGACATGGAGTAAGAGATAGAGAGACATGGAGTAAGAGAGAGCGAGAGATAGAGAGACATGGAGTAAGAGAGAGCGGAGAGATAGAGAGAACATGGAGTAAGAGAGAGAGAGAGATAGAGTAGAGACGCGAGAGATAGAGAGACATGGAGTAAAGAGAGAGCGAGAGACAGAGAGACATGGAGTAAGAGAGCGCGAGAGATAGAGAGACATGGAGTAAGAGAGAGCGAGAGATAGAGAGACATGGAGTAAGAGAGAGCGAGAGATAGAGAGACATGGAGTAAGAGAGAGCGAGAGATAGAGAGACATGGAGTAAGAGAGCGAGAGATAGAGAGACATGGAGTAAGAGAGAGAGAGAGAGATAGAGAGACATGGAGTAAGAGAGAGCGGGGGAGCAAGAAAGAGAGCGAGGCAGAGATACGGACAATGAAAGATCCTTTCAGTGAGCAAGCTCCACAAAGCGAGGGACGCCGGATGAGGGGGGGGTAGGGGTGAGTGGTCGGAGTGGGGGGGGGGGGGGGGGGGGGGGCACAATGCATTGTGTATCCATAACGGGCCAGGGCCATGGGCAGCTGTCGCAGAGAGGAGGAGATGGGGATTGTAATAGAGGGGAGGGGGGAGGAGGGGGGAGGAGGGGGAGAGAAAGAGACCCTTCAGTACCCCTGACCCCTGGGGGAACTGGGTTAGGAGGTTAGAGAGACACAGAGGGTGTCCGGACAACGCCGGTCGTTCTCTCTCTCTCTCTCTCTCTCTCTCTCTCTCTCTCTCTCTCTCTCTCTCTCTCTCTCTCTCTCTCTCTCTCTCTCTCTCTCTCTCTCTCTCTCTCTCTCTCTCTCTCTCTCTCTCTCTCTCTCTCTCTCTCTCTCTCTCTCTCTCTCTCTCTCTCACACACACACACAGTCTCACTCACACACACACAGTCTCACTCACTCACACGTCTATAAATACCCACTTGCTATCACAGACACCATTCTCTGAGAGCCGCACACGAGCCCTGCCCCACATTCACCATACTGTTCATACCAGTCATTCTGCACGCGTCAGGGACCAACGAATACCTACACACACCTCAATGTGTGCGTGTGTGTGTGTGTGTGTGTGTGTGTGTGTGTGTGTGTGTGTGTGTGTGTGTGTGTGTGTGTGTGTGTGTGTGTGTGTGTGTGTGTGTGTGTGTGGGGGATGTATTCCTGTGTGTGTGTGTGTGTGTGTGTGTGTGTGTGTGTGTGTGTGTGTGTGTGTGTGTGTGTGTGTGTGTGTGTGTGTGTGTGTGTGTGTGTGTGTGTGTGTGTGTGTGTGTGTGTGTTTTGTGTCTCAGTGTGATCAATGTGGAGACGGGCACTGATGCAAGAAATGCTTTGGTCGGTCAATATTGGCATCTCCCGCCTCACGGGTCAGCAGCCCCGACCCACAGGGTGCAGTTTGACCTCTTACCCCCCAGGACTGAGACAGGAGGAAGAGGATGGACAACCCCGGAATGAGAAGGTGGGGGTGAATGATGGGGGTGGGAGAGGGGATTCCCATTCTGGGTGTGACATGGACCCCAGGCAGGGTCAGCTGTGGACTGGGAACTCTGGGAATGTTTGAGGGGAGTGGGCTCACGACCGGAACCGGGAGAGAGGCAAAGTATGAGAGAGGGAGATGAAGAAAGACCGAACTACAGAGAGGCCAGAGGAGGAGGAGGAGGCTTGGGAGAGGAAGAGGAAGAGGAGAACTCAGGATCCTCGCTCGGATCCATGTTCCTGACCCCTTCATCTGGAGGATTTGACCAGCGCTCTATCACAGCTACGGTCTCAGAGGGCTCCCCGGCTCCAGGTTTGAAGCCCCCCTCATCAGCCCCCGAAGACCAGGGAGGAACCAGAGGGATGGAGTGAGGCTTACACCGGGTTCAGAAGCTGAAGGAGTGGATCACAACCAGTCTCGCCAGCGGTCTGGGTCAGAGCAGAGCGAGAACCAACAGCCAAGACCATACTGCGACGTTTTGATTCCCAAACGACGAGAGGTTATTGGACAACGGTTAAATAGTAGAGAACGAGCTGCCAATCACTTCTGAGATTACAATAATCTGTTAATCTGAGCTAACAGAAGAATATGGGTGATAAGGGATCCAAATGAGCCTTCACCGCTCTACCCTGACGATATTTAGGGCTCCAATAACGTTGGTGATTTACTCCACCACAAACATCAGTAATGGGATAACTGGCCATGTGAGTATGCTGCCAGTATTAACAGGTAGAGGGTCATCTCCCTCTGCTAGCAGAGTCGCATAATCAGACGGAGAAATCACCTCAGCAGCATCACTTTGCTCTCATGAAGCCGTTAAAAGACCAGTAAAGACATCCACTACACAAAGGTAAAAATAAAATATCCCGGTTAATCCATTCCCAGATCAACCTTGAGGTAAGACTCCATCAGAGTTAGAGAGAATGCAGGGAGAAGAGCCAGCCAGCCAGCCAGCCAGCCAGCCAGCCAGCCAGCCAGCCAGCCAGCCAGCCAGCCAGCCAGCCAGCCAGCCAGCCAGCCAGCCAGCCAGCCAGCCAGCCAGCCAGCCAGCCAGCCAGCCAGCCAGCCAGCCAGCCAGCCAGCCAGCCAGCCAGCCAGCCAGCCAGCCAGCCAGCCAGCCAGCCAGCCAGCCAGCCAGCCAGAGAGGAGAACAACAAATTCGCTAGAACAAAAAGATGTTCTGAAACCTCAAACACTGCATTATTGAAACGGGTGTGTTGTGCACGTCTCTGCTAATGTGTGTTTGTTTGTGTGTGCGCGCTCATGCGCATGTGCTCATGTGTGTGTGTCTGTGTGTGAGTGGTGTCAGGACTTGGGAGATGTCTCGGGGAGAACAGGTGGGACCCGACGTGACCCCCCCCCCCCCCAGCATACCGCCTCTTCCTCACACAGCCCCTGGCTCCACAGGGATTAGCCCCTGAAAGCCCGCCAGTCACAACTCCCCGGCAAACCCACTGACCTGACAAACCAACTGGTCTGGCCCCACAAACCGACTGGCCTAACAAAACCACTGGCCTGGCCCCACCAACCCACTGGTCTGACCCCACCAACCCAGCGATGCACTTTAATCGAGCCGACATAGCTCAAGGCAGAAGCACCCCCACTGGGAACACTACTCCACTAACACACGGACCCCTGGAGAGAGACTCCTGGATCAATGGAACACAACTCTGGCCAGATACGGACAAACTATCACTCCTGATTCCTCCGTAGAGCTGCTCCGCCCGATACCAGTGGGGTCGTGTTACCGGCCGGCGCACTGATCTCCAGTACATTACGCCCCCTTATTTAATCTGCGGCTTGGGATGGTCAGCAGCGAGCAGCCTCTCCCCAAAGTCATCATCGTCCTCTTCGTAGATCGGTGGCCATTACCAACGTCCGACTCGCGAGAGTGGAAGTCCGCAGTACTGCTGTGTCTGCACGCTGCCAATAGACGCACGGCGCTGCTCCGTCACGCTCCATCACACCGGATCCAACCCCACCCTCTCCCTCCACCAGCGCTCAGGGCCCTAACACGCCGGCGTACGCTCCGGCACTGGGAGCTCGGGCGACTCACCTGTGAGGTTGGTGCGGGCGCTGTAGGATCCCAGGTACTGGCCGTCCGTGTTGGGCGTGTAGCACTCAAACAGCCCCTGGTCCAGCGCCGTCACCTTGGCGATGTGCAGCAGGGCGGAGTCGCGGCTCAGCCTCTCCACGGAGATCTCCTTGGCGTTGACGCGCTGGGCGTAGACGGCGTAGGCGTAGTTCTGCTGCGCCGTGCTGATGATGCGGATCTCGCGCTCCGGCGAGGACGGCAGGTACATGGACCACTCGAAGTCCTGCTGCAGGCCCTCCTTGTAGCCCGACACGTTGCACCAGATGGTGACGTGGGAGCCCTCCGTGCGCACCAAGGGGCCTTCCTGCACCGTCACCACGCGCTGAGAAACCACCAGGCCAGCTGGAGGGTGGAGGAGAGAGGGGAGAGGCGGAGGGGGAGGGAGAGAGGGGGGGAGGAGAGGAGAGAGGGAGAGAGGGAGGGAAGGGAGAGAGGGGGAGAGGTGGAAGGAGAGGAGAGAATGGAGAGATGGAGGGGGAGGGAGAGGTGGAGAGGGAGGGGGAGAGAGGGGGAGGGAGAGGGGGAGGGAGAGGTGAAGAGGGGGAGGGAGGGAGAGAGGGGGAGGGAGAGGAGAGAGGGAGGAGAGAGGGTGGTGATGGGTGAGAGAGGGGAGATAGGGGATGGAGTGGTGGGAAGGAACAAAACAGAAGGTGAGAACACGGTAAGAGAGACTGACAACAGTTTAAGAAGGCCTGCTTAAAAATAATGGCGCTGGAATTTGAAGGACGCCCCCCCCCCCCCCCCCCCCCACACACACACACACACTCCCACCTCCCCGAGGTTCTCTAGGAAATTATATGTTCAGCCGCGCTTCAAGGGAAGAGGCACTTTAAGCAGTTGATGTATGCATCTCGCCCTCTCCCTCGCTCTCCCCCTCTCTCTCGCCCTATCTATCTCCCTCGCTCTCTCTCTCTCTCTCTCGCTCTCCCCCTCTCTCTCGCCCTATCTATCTCCCTCGCTCTCTCTCTCTCTCTCTCCCCCCCTCTCTCTCTCGCCCTATCTATCTCCCTCGCTCTCTCTCTCTCTCTCTCTCGCTCTCCCCCTCTCTCTCGCCCTATCTATCTCTCTCGCTCTCTCTCTCTCGCTCTCTCTCTCTCTCTCTCGGTTTCTGAGCGCCTCTCAAAGCGGCTTCGCTAACTAATTCATGCAGCAGGCCGACGAAGGCCCGAGCTCGCCCCTACTCGGCTAGGAAGGAGCTGCCAAGCCCAGGGCTTAGAGGCAGCCCTCCGGTAGTGGTGGTGGCGGTGGAGCTGGTGGTGGTGCCAGCGTTGGTGGTGGCGGTGATGGTTTGTGGTGGCGATGGCGGTGGTGGAAGTGTTTGTGGTGTTGGTGGTGGTGGTGGTGGTGGTGGTGGTGGTGTGGGGGGGGGGTGGTGGGGGGGGGGGGGTCAGCATGGCAGCAGGGCCAGGATGCCTTCCTGCTCAGTCCCAATCAACCGCAGAGGACACAGGCACATCCGGCAGCCGGCCCTGGCGCGAGGCCCAGGGCCGTCGCGGCGGGCCGCCAGACAGCGGCGGCCGCGGCATCAGTCAGTGGCAGCAGGGCCCAGGATGCCTCTGTTCAACACCCCGGCCCCGGCCCCTGGCGCCGAGCCCAGGGCCGTGGCGGCGGGCCCCAGACAGCGGCGGCCGCGGCATGTGTTAGGAGGTCGTTTTACGGGCCCCCGAACACGTGCCATTCTGGGACTGGGGGCCGGAGCTGGTGAACGGCCATGGGCTTTTATGGCGTCACACACACACACGACAAACCCACACTCACAGTAACACACACTCACAGGAACACACACGCACACCATTCAGCCAGTCGACAACAAAACTTCCCTCGTCATTGCTCTGAAGACAAAAGAGCGCACACATGCCCCACAATCCGCGGCTGTTTCCTGTCCAGGACTCACCACCAGCAGCTGTGTGTGTGTGTGTGTGTGTGTGTGTGTGTGTGTGTGTGTGTGTGTGTGTGTGTGTGTGTGTGTGTGTGTGTGAGTGTGTGTGTGTGTGTGTGTGTGTGTGTGTGTGTGTGTGTGTGTGTGTGTGTGTGTGTGAGTCAGAGTGAATCACTAAGTGCCTGTGTCTGTGGGCACAATGCTTAGCATTAATTATTCACGAGAACAGCTTTTTAACTTCAACATGATTCCTCCCTCCCTCCCTCCCTCCCCCCTCCCTCCCTCCCTCACTCCCTCCCTCCCCCATCTTACCAACTTCAATTCACACCCCCCCCTTTCTAACGGAATTCAATGTGTTTTAAATGTGTTGATGGCGTCTTCAGATTTATAAATATCAACATGAATATACATTTTCATATGGTACACTTTGTCGGTGAATGAGAATAAAGTTTTAACGCTCCGAGTTTATGGTTGCAGTGCGATTTACAGGATGTAAATTGCTCTGTTCTGAAAGGCTCCTGCAAACCACTTAAAGCTGCTGTCTTTTATCACTGCTTTGTTACGGCTTTGTGAGGGGAGTGAGTGAGTCAGTGAGTCAGTCAGTCAGTCAGTCAGTCAGTCAGTCAGTCAGTCAGTCAGTCAGTCAGTCAGTCAGTCAGTCAGTCAGTCAGTCAGTCAGTCAGTCAGTCAGTCAGTCAGTCAGTCAGTGAGTGAGTGAGTGAGTGAGTGAGTGAGTGAGTGAGTGAGTGAGTGAGCGAGCGAGCGAGTGAGTGCGTGAGTGAGCGAGTGAGAGGGGGTTTAGACGCATCTGCGTGGCTGAAGTATGCATCTGCCTGCTCTTATTTCTGTGCTTCCTGTATGTGGTGGAGGGCCAGCTGAGTGACTGGTTCACGGCTCTCAGCGTCACCACGACGACCGACTGACAGGCCTGCTTGTTTCCCGGCACAATTCAACTTTGAGATTGAACTTCTAAAGTGTGTGTTTGGTAGAATTCTAAGGGCTGCCAATCATCTGTTAAGGGTTAGGAAGAAAAAAAAAAACATCTTTATATGAGAGAGAGAGAGAGAGAGAGAGAGAGAGAGAGAGAGAGAGAGAGAGAGAGAGAGAGAGAGAGAGAGAGAGAGAGAGAGAGAGAGAGAGAGAGAGAGACAGAGAGAGAGAGAGAGACAGAGACAGAGACAGAGACAGAGACAGAGACAGAGAGAGAGAGAGAGAGAGAGAGAGGCAGAGACAGAGACAGAGAGTCGACCTCTGAGTGTCCCGAGGACGACGGCTGAGGACAGGGCCGATTCATGACTCCGTGTACACGGAGTGTACACGGAGTGTACACACCACCCACTTCTGTTTAGTTTCACCGTGACGCCGGTGGCCTGTTTGGCGTCCGGCCGTCTGCTCGTGTCCAACCTATTCATGACTCCGTGTACCGGAGATTCACACGGATGCTACACACCACCCACTTCTGTTTAGTTTCACCGTGACGCCGGTGGCCTGTTTGGCGTCCGGCCGTCTGCTCGTGTCCAACTTATTGTTCGGCTGCTTCCCTTGATTCATCGGCTGCTGCTAAACTGCTGCATCACCACTGCTCATGTTACAGCCCCCCCCCCCCCCCCCCGCCGGGAGCTGCTCGCTCGCACAGGGCTCACACAGCCAATGACAAGCTAACAGAGCTAGCTAGCTCTCTCTCTCTCCCTCCCTCCCTCTCCCTCTCTCCCTCCCTCCCTCCCCCTCTTGTCCATGTAACCCAGCCTCACCCTTCCTCACCCTCCTCTCTTTCATTCCTTGATGCCTCTCTCTGCGCCTCCAGCCCACAAGCCCCTCTTCTTGTCCATCACACCCACCGACTAGACCCAGACCACTATCCTCCCCCCCTCCCTCCCTCCCTCCCTCCTCCTCTGCCATCCATCCACTCTC
The DNA here is from genome assembly GCA_900291075.1 of Melanogrammus aeglefinus. Lineage (NCBI taxonomy): Eukaryota > Metazoa > Chordata > Actinopteri > Gadiformes > Gadidae > Melanogrammus > Melanogrammus aeglefinus. Next base: position 37,792 of record OLKM01000867.1, read on the forward strand.
TCCCTCTTTATATTCCTGTCTCATGCTGCTGCCGCCACTCAGGGGGGATTTAAGGAGAGGCTCGGGGGACTTCAAAGTGTCCGTTTGGGGGAGGGAGGGGGAGGTACCACCCCTGCAGTCATCTTCAGTTGATCACTGCCTCCCTCCCTCCCTCCCTCCCTCCCTCCCTCCTAATCTCGCCATGCCCCGGGTCACATGACGCTGTCCCCCCTCTCACTCAGGATCTGAGGCTTTGCTGGGTGGGAAACGCGCTTACATATTATTACAAAGTAGAAGGAGATACTAAATATAGTGTAAAACATTAACATCAAGGACACTAAGGATTGATGATGATCACTGTATGTGCTGCTCACACACACACACACACACACACACACACACACACACACACACACACACACACACACACACACACACACACACACACACACACACACACACACACACACACACACAGTGGTGAATACAAAATAAATAAGCTGCTCCAGTGAAAAGTGAGCGTGTAATATGAGCTAGAGTTAAGGCTAGGGCTGGGGTGATGGGGCAGATGGGGGTGATGGGGTTGATGGGGGTGATGGGGGTGATTTCCTGGCCTGTTACGGACATCCTCAAGCGAGGAAGAGTCATTTGGCGAGTAGATAAAGGTCTGGACGTGGAGGATTGTGTATGCATGCAGAGGCCATCATCTGCACGCTGTCGATGTCAAACCTTTGGAGACTCTTTTACAGTTTACTACTGCTGGCCAAGTATGTGTCGCAAACTACAAGCTCACCGTGCGCCTACAACATTTAGATCTTAATCTCAATGTGTGACGGCGCTCGGGTGACTTAATCAAACTTTTCCCCCAAAACTCAGCTGGGACGTAGAAGGACCTGTCTTTACCCATCAGCGGTTTGAGCCCGCCGGAATGAAAAGCACTTTATAAATATAATGAATCATTAGCTCTCCCTCTCGTTCCCTCCCTCTCATCAGATATTTACATTCCTCGTCCCCATTTCCACCCACCGAGTCTTGCTATTCACCCCTCCGCCCCTCTCTGAAGGACGTCTCCCCCCCTCTCACCCCTCTCCCCCCTTGCTTGTGACTCCCCTTGTCGGGGGGGGGGGGGGGGAGGAGGCTGGGTTGTTGGACTAGTCTCTGCTGGTTCTGAACGAGAGCGGGCCCCTGCGACAGACCTGACCTTGTAGCGTGTAACTACTACTGCATGTCACGCTTTCACACACACACACACACACACACACACACACACACACACACACACACACACACACACACACACACACACACACACACACACACACACACACACACACACACCAGTAAAGAGGATTATGGTAAATGGGGGGGGGGGGACTAATCCAATATTTTGTGGCCACTGGCCAGTGTCTCAGCCTCAGTGGAAACAGCTGAAGGCTCTCTGGCCCAGCTCACCCAAACACTCCCATGCTTACCCCGCAGCCCTAAATCCACAGCTGTAGAGAGGTGGACTGGTCTGAAGAATGAGGCCCACTGTCAAATGGAGCATTTTTACAAAAACTCGTTGACAACCGCGCACGTTGACACACTCACGCACTAACGGACTCACGCGTGCACACGATAAAGAACAATGTGCTTCGTCTATGTTCCATACCGCCACACACACACACACACACACACACACACACACACACACACACACACACACACACACACACACACACACACACACACACACACACACACACACACACACACACACACACCCCCAATACCATGTGACAAGTAAGAAAATGCAGAGAGACGTGAAAATGGTAATGATCAGATAAAAAGGACTCTAGCGACCGCAGGGGGGGGGATTATGAATTAGTTATGAACACGGTCGCTGGAACGGCATTAGCTGAATAAAATAATAATAAATGAAACGGGACTCAGACGATATCATCTTCCCCGGGGAACGGAATGCTGGTCCCGGCGTTCCAGAACCCTGAGAGGATTCTATAGACGGACCGGACACGGAAACAACCGACGGAGGAGACGGAGGAGGAGGAGGAGGAGGAGGAGGAGGAAGAGGGGGAGGAGGAGGAGGAGGAGCGGGAGGAAGAGGGGAGGAGAGGAAGCAGGAGAGGAGGGGGAGAGGAGAGGGAGGAAGAGGGGGAGGAGGAGGGAGGAGGAGGAGGAGGAGGAGGAAGAGGAAGAGGAAGAGGAAGAGGAAGAGGAGGAGGAAGAGGAGGAGGAGGAGGAGGAGAACGCACTCCAAGCGCGGCTTATTTCAGTCGTGCTGCATGAGGTGCGAAGTCATGTGCCAACTCGTGTTTCCCACCTTTAGATAGCGCGCGAGAGAGAGACGAGGGCGGAGAGAGGGGTGGAGACAGACGGCAGGAGACTATTTTCCCCCTCCCTATACTTCTCACCTCAGGTTAAGCGGTCTATAAATTCAATCTACGGCCCCCTCCCCTGTGGGCCAGAAAATGGGAGAAAAAATACCACAAAAAAAAATAAAACGGTTGGCCCTTTTAACGTCATTATAGTGGGGTAACACCACACACACACACACACACACACCACACACACACACACACACACAAACACACACACACACACACACACACACACACACACACACACACACACACACACACACACACACACACACACACACACACACACACACACACACACACACACACACACACACACGAGGAGGGGGTATGGAATATAGATGAAAGCGGCAGCTTTTTTTTTTTTTTTTATCGAGAAGTTGACATTTACGGAGAGCCGCCTTCCTCGGGCCGGGGGCGCGGCGCGGTGTCCTGGGCTGACGGGAGGACTCTACACAGGGACTGCACACGGGGCGACGGCAGAGCTACCAGCCGGTCCCTCCACAGCCGTCGAGCCAAGACACCGCCGCAGCGTTACCTCCATCTGTATTCCGACGGCAAACGCCACACTTTGAATAACTGACACGATGCAAAGTGGCCTCCTCCATCGAGTCCTCGGCCTCCTCTTTTCCTTTTAATTGAAAAGAGGAGAGTTCGTTTCAGGGTCAGTCCACCGACAGCCGTTATCAAAGCACCCCATCACTCCCCGCCAGCTAAAGCCCCTCGGCCAATCAAGAGGAAGGGAGCGAGCGAGCGAAGCGAGGCCTGAAGCATCCTTGACTCTGAGCCGTTCCCCCGGTGTGACCTCTCTATCCACCACCTCGACTGGCGTGGACTCGGTGGTAGGATGGGAGTCATGTGGCTCAGGTGTGCCCGTCCTCCTCTCTCTCCGGTTACCACGGCTAGTCTCTGTCCTTAATTGATAGCTATCGTAGGCCGCGGCCGCCCTCGTTAATAACCGCAGGACGCCTCCGCCGGGACGGAGCGTCTAATCAGAGCCCTGATCTGCAGCGTTATTAGAGCGATGGGAGCCACCGCTGTCGCTGGGAGTCAACCTTCAGTCGAGTGGAAGAGAATACCAATACCCATAAATAATATTCAACACAATAAACACGAATCAAGGCCATTTTATCAGTCACATAATGAGATTGTGTTGTGTGTGCGTGCGTGTGTGTGTCCCTGAAAAGTGTGCGTGTGTACTATGCGTGCTTGCTCAATAAAAATAAAGAATTAGCAAAAGCAAAAGTGAGCCAAGAAAAGTGGATCCGGAGTGTTAAGACTCAACACAGGAAAGGAGTAGAGGTTGAGTGTGGGGGGCTTGTAACAGCTGACCCCCGGACACAAGAGCTGAGAACCTGGACCCAACCCAGCTCCCATCACAAGGGAGTCAGCAAGAGGAGGGAATCTACAAATGACACTAATGAGAGAGTGTGTGTGTGTGTGTGTGTGTGTGTGTGTGTGTGTGTGTGTGTGTGTGTGTGTGTGTGTGTGTGTGTGTGTGTGTGTGTGTGTGTGTGTGTAGTGTGTGTGGTTGTGTAGTGGTGTGTGGCGTGTGTGTCGTGTGTGTGTGTGTGGTGTAAGAATGAGGGCTTGTGTGGTGTAAGAATGAGGGCTTTTATTCGCCTCTATGTCATCTTTGTACCGATCGCTCAGGGTGAGGGAGGCAGGAAGTGGAGGACGTCGTCGGCGTGGCAACGGTTGCCAGGCGAGGACGAGGTTCTGGGTTGGGGGTCCGCCGGCGTGTGGACCAGCAACACCAGGACCGCACATCCAAGCCCTCAGTCTGGGCTAAATGGTGCCAGCCCAGTCGACACTTGGGGTCTACTGGGCTGGCACCACATAGACACTCTCACACACACGCACACGCACACGCACACGCACACCACACTGAGAATACACACACACAAACACACACACACTGAGGAAACATACACACACACACTGAGAATACACACAAACAAACTGAAGATATACACACACACACACACTGAGGAAACACACACACACACACACACTGAGGATACACACACACAAACACAAACACACAATCACACTGAAGATACACACACACAGAGGATACACACACAAATACACAAACAAACTGAAGATACACACACACACACAATGAGGACACACATAGATACACTGAGGACACCGCAGACACACCACATGCTGCCCCCCTCAGAACGTGTGCTATGAGGGTACCTATGTCAAGTCATTACGGTACAGAGAACCACATCAGGGTATCTTAGTATTCTGCCCTTGCTCCCCGGGAACCCTGTTTGAGCGTCATCGGTGGGACACGCTAGCGCCCCGTCGCAGTATGCTAACGAGGACTAATTTATGGGCCACTAGGGGCCACCGACGTACACATGACCACACCTGCCCGTCACAGCTGTTAGGTCCCTGGTGTGTGTGTGTGTGTGTGTGTGTGTGTGTGTGTGTGTGTGTGTGTGTGTGTGTGTGTGTGTGTGTGTGTGTGTGTGTGTGTGTGTGTGTGTGTGTGTGTGTGTGAGCAAGGCAGTTGTCACCCAGAGCGAGTGCAGAGCAGTAATAACAATTCCACAGAGAAGCTGGGTGCGTGACAGCGACTTCGAAGGCTTATCATTTATACATAACATAAAGCGATCGTAACAGAAAATCATAACTGTTTGTGAGCAGCTTGTTTGGCCGCGCACGCACACACACACACACACACACACACACACACACACACACACACACACACACACACACACACACACACACACACACACACACACACACACACACACACACACGGTATTAGTAAACCCATTTCTATCCTAGTTTCCAATCCAGGCAGTAGTAGGGTATGACTTTCGTCTTACATAACAAGTGCTATGATAATAAAGATTCAGGAAACAACGTAGCAAAGATGTTGAACAAGTTAATAATTAATCATTTAAAGAAATGTAAATAAGGGTAAAACATTGGAGCTAATAGCCTTGAGAGTATAGCAGTAAGGGTTTGGCAATATAGAAGGTATTATGTGTAAGAACCTGAAACTCATTGTCATTACTGCCCCTTCTGGCCAGTAAGTGAACTGCAGCCTTCTGGAGTGCATGACCTCAGAGCTCTGGAATGTGAGCTACGTGGGTTGGGACATGAAGGCTGAATCCCATTTCTTTGCTCAAAGGAAAATCTCAGCCCTAGCCCTCACTGTTGCGCGTTCACGCGCCGTGGAGCCATGTCCCAATACCAGTTTAAAGGTAGCTTAAGGGGTAAGGGGGAGGGCTAACATCCCCTCAAAATTGAGATTTTCGATGGGCACCCTCAAAGCGCTTCAGTTGTGACTTGCTCCCACAATACCTTGCGAGAAAACTGAAAATCAAGAAATATCCTAGACAAGATGGAGGGCGAAAAGATGCGACCGGATTTGAAAAACACAAATTTAAGTGTTTTCTCTGCAGCCCGGCCGCGGACTCTCGGAAGATCTGGATATCAAACGACCTGAGCCCGGGGCAGCTCCCCGACCCTGGGCCGCCCGACCCCGGTCCACGGCCGGGCTGCAGAGCCCGTGATGGGCTCTGCAGCCCGGTCCACGGCCGGGCTGCAGAGCCCGTGAATAGGGCTCTGCAGCCCGGCCGTGGAACCGGGCGGCCCGCGGCGTCGGGAGCTGCCGGGCTCAGGTCGTATGATATCCAAGATCTTCCATGTTTCTAGTGACTCCAGGTGAAAAAAATATACTAATATATTATATATTATATTAGTAAATGTATAATTAAGTAATTTATATTTATCGAAATGTAGTTTCCAATGCATTATAGACATTCGTTATAACCAGATACATAACCACCGCGGGTTGAATTGTCATGCACTAATCGCTAAGGTTAGCGAATTAGCTCGCGATCTCCGCAACATGGATAGTTCCATGTCAACACCTTGCCCTATTCATTCATGTCCCTCATTTCGCCCATTTCATTGCATGTTTATGGGGTAATGTGTTAGGGCTGTAGAACGGACTCTCGGAAGATCTGGATATCATACGACATGAGCCCGGCAGCTCCCCGACCGCGGGCCGCCCGGTCCACGGCCGGGCTGCAGAGCCCTATTACGGGCTCTGCAGCCCGGCCGTGGCCCGGGGTCGGGCGGCCCGCGGTCGGGCGGCCCGCGTTTGGGCCGCCTTCCCAGGTTTGATGACGTCACAGGGTAGGGTTGTCCCATTTGGTAGGGGATCGGTTAGGGGTAGCAATGAGCATGAGCAATGAGGGTAAGGGTAGGGTTAGGGTTGAGATGTAGGGTTGAGACAGTGAGCCAAGAAATGGGATTGGGCCTAAGAATCATAACCTAATGTTAGCTGTAATCTTACATAAACGTTAAAACAGTAATGAAAGAACAGACATTTTCGCAATTAGGTGTTACTCTTTCCTCTTGCCAGCCCAATTTGAATACAATAGAACTCACGGCCCACGGGCTGTTCTAAGCAGCTGACAGAGTCTGATTAGGGGGGATTTGCGAGGTTAAAGTCCTACTTTTCATATATTGGCTCTTTAAAGCCTTTTTATGAACGTGATAAGGGGGATATGACACGTTGCCCGGCCAATCAACCTTAATTTGATGCTCCCTCAATCACTTCAGCAGACATCAGTCACCTAGCGGACAGCCGGCTCCAAACAGTGGAGCGCTGAGGTCAAAGGGCGAGGCCTCTCCGTGGGCTCAGGCCCCGCTCCCAGGACCACTTCCAGCCCTATCCTGGGAATACGACACTTCCTAAACAACACAGAGACATGCGTCGCTTGGCCCCACCGACGACCGCACAGCATGTGGCCTCCGGAAAGAAAAACACGTCCGACCTGCCATGTGGCTCAGGAGGTAGAGCGGGTTGGCTGAAGGTTGCCAGTTTGATCTCTGGCCCCTCCTAGCCGAGTGTTGAGGTGTCCCTGAGCGAGACGCCTCACCCTGACTGCTCACGATGAGCTGACTGTGGCCCTGCGTGGCTGACCCCGCCGTCGGTGTGTGAATGCATCGATGGGTGAATCTAAGGCTATATTGTAAAGCGCTATGAGTAGCCACTGGTTATAAGAGCGCTGCATAAATGCAGTCCGTTTACCACGTTCCAAATGGAAGGTTTACAGATGCAAAGCGGGGGGCGGGCTCTTGTCGTGGATTGGTCCAGCCTTCAGCCGCGCCTCTTAAAGAGCTCGAGAATAACAACAAACCTTCAGCGGAACGGACGGAAGGGAAGAGTGCTTCTGATTTAGCGCGGCATCATCCGAACCTCACGCTGTTGCCTCCATTCCACTTCATTTAAAGACATCAGCGACGGGAATTGAAGAGGCAGTCGTATCATTTCCAATCTACACAGCGGATGGGGGGGGGTGCTGAGTGGGCATTAGGAGGATTCGGCACAGAGATACCATCTCAGCTGCCGGGGAAAGTGTTGAACCCTGCGGGGCCAAGAGTGGTCGTGGTTCTCGACGGAAACAATGACCGAGCTTACATTAACGCACTCCGGTCCATCGACCAATGGGAGGGGAGACCATGCCAGAAAGTCTCTCACAGAGAGACACAGACACTGAGGATGTATACCCTCACAAACTGAGGACACACACACACACACACACACACACACACTAACGGGTGCCTCTATCGAAGCCTTCCAAAAGCCATTAACTCGGTGGGACACCTACTCCCAATTCCACTTCACTCTCTCCTCCCCCCCCACCTCCCAGGTCAGAAGAGGACCCCCCCCCCCCCCAAAGCCACCCCCTCCCCCGCTTCCTTCAGCATGACAAAGCACCCCCCCTTCCTCCGGCTGTCTCCCACCCCCACCCTCCCATATCTTCCCTCCCCCCTCCCATCCCTCCCTTATCTAGGAGACTTACAATGCCTCAGTCGGGGGTCCAGAACGTTTAGAAGCAGCTCGTGCCAGTTCGGGATTAGGCGTGACAGATGTATCCACGCCGGGGCGCAGAGTACGAGCTTTTGATTGACAGCTCTCTCTCTCTCCGCCCCCAACCCCCCCCCCCCCCCCCCCCGTGCGTTAGTGTTCCATCGCCGCAGATTGGACGGGGAGCGAAATAAACTATTAATCAGTCTACCTCAAACAGACTGGCACGCAGTATTGTCAGTCATTCCGGCTTCGAGGCACATCACTCAAACACACACACACACACACACACACACACACACACACACAGACACACACAGACACACACACACACACACACACACACACGTTGGTGGTGCTGGGCTCAGACCAACACCAACCAGTACATCACGTCCCCAGCACGGAGGGCCCCAGCACGCAGGGCCCCAGCGTGGTGGGCCCCAGTGTGGTGGGCCCCAGCGTGGAGGGCCCCAGCGCAGAGGGCCCCAGCGTGGAGGGCCCCAGCACGGAGGGCCCCAGCAGGGAGGGCCCCAGCGTGGTGGGCCCCAGCGTGGAGGGCCCCAGCGCAGAGGGCCCCAGCGTGGAGGGCCCCAGCACGGAGGGCCCACGAACAACACTGTGATTAACAGAGTAGGAAGCTGGCCAGTGTTACGTAAGGATGAGTATCCCTGAGGAGAGAAAAATGCCAATACCGCTGTGTGTGCACGTGTGTGCGTGTGTGCGTGTGCGTGTGTGCGTGTGCGTGAATCTGCGCGTGAAATCTGGATCAGCGTTGTGTTAAAAGGGGGGGGGGGGTGAGGAGGACGGGGGAGGCGGTGGTGGAGGGGGGGGTGGTGATGGTTGGCGTCACCATGGTTACCCTGCCTGGTGGGTCACACTAACAGCACCAGGGGAGGCGGGGGAGACGGATCACACGGGGGAGTGTGGGGGTGTGCACTACACACACAGAGACAGAGACAGAGACAGAGACAGAGACAGAGACAGACAGACAGACAGACAGACAGACAGACAGACAGACAGACAGACAGACAGACAGACAGACAGACAGACAGACAGACAGACAGACAGACAGACAGACAGACAGACAGACAGAGACTCCTGGCTCTTTGATGTGGACTAAAGTAAGAAGCCAATTCTAAACTGCTGGAGCTGGTAGGTGGATGATGGTGGTGGTGCTGGTAGGTGGTGTCGGTAGTGGTGGGCTGGTGGTGATGGTGTTGGATGGTGGCTGGTGGTTTATAGGTGGAGATGTAGGTGATGGGTGGCGGTGTTGGGGTACAAGTAGTAAACATAGTGCCAGGGAGAAGGGGCATGTCTCCACCTCCTCCTCCTCCTCCTCCCCCTCCTCAACTTCCTCCTCCTCCCCCTCCTCATCTTCCTCCTCCTCCCCCTCCTCATCTTCATCTTCCTCCTCCTCCTCCCCATCTTCCTCCTCCTCATCTTCCCCCTCCTCCTCTTCATCTTCCTCCTCCACCTCCTCTTCTTCCTCCTACCTCCTCTTCCTCCTCCTCATTAGTGCTCTTTGAAGAGGAGGGAAGCTTCAACGGCCAGTGGAAAACGAGGGTCAGAGGAAGCAGTCAGTGTGTGTGTGTGTGTGTGTGTGTGTGTGTGTGTGTGTGTGTGTGTGTGTGTGTGTGTGTGTGTGTGTGTGTGTGTGTGTGTGTGTGTGTGTGTGTGTGTGTGTGTGTGCGTGCGTGTGTGTGTGTGAGTACAGGGAGGGAAGCATGCAAATCAGCCCCAACAGGCTCTTCACACAGCAGGCTAGCAGCCTAACGGCCGGCACTCTGCTGGATCTTATCTCAGAGCGGGAGATACCATCTAAGAGCAGGAGATACCATCTCAGAGCAGGAGGTAACATCTCAGCCGTGAGGAGTCAAGGGCCACTGCTCCTGCCGGCGTCTGTCTGTACGCCTGTCTGTCTGTGCGTGTTGGCAGTTGGTGGTTGAGTGTGTGAGAAAGTATGTGTATGCGTTGGTGGGTGTTTGTGTTCCTCTCTGTTGGTGTTGGGATTGGTGTGTGTGTGTGTGTGTGTGTGTGTGTGTGTGTGTGTGTGTGTGTGTGTGTGTGTGTGTGTGTGTGTGTGTGTGTGGACTCTTGAGTCACATATAACAAGCGGAGCTGCCATCGCTGATGGAGTCGAAAATTAGACGATGAGCAGAGGCAGTCTGGGCCCTGAATATCTCTCTCTGGCTCTCTCTCTCTCTCCCTCTCTAAAACTTGTTTTCGTGTCTCCCCCTCAAGCTCTCACATGTCTCCCAGCTGACCAACTAGAGGCAGTCATCAGAAGCACTCAGCCTGGTTCTAGACCCCATCTCAAGTGTGGGAAGAACACTTCAATCAAATCAATATCCTTTGTTCAACCAGGTAAAAAGAATCACTGCGATCAAAATCTATTTTCCACAGATGACCTGGCCAAGAAGGCAGCACTATGATAGAATAAGCACAATCAACAGTCACGTACCATTCTCATAAACCACGTTCAGCATCAATTAATACACAAATACAAGATTAGAGACAAGGCTGTATGAACATTTAAAACGAGGACAATTAAAAATAATCCCGGCCGTTATCAAAAAGCAGAACTCTACAAACAATCGACCAAGAGAACTAACTTCTCTGTCCTCCAACAGTACTGAATTCTCCGAAGGCAACCAGCTCTGACGCTACGGCTACACCAGACACGGAAATTCACTCGTGCGGAAATAGAACGTTCACCAAGCGGAAATTTCCATCTATTCTTGAACTATCAACTATCGAGGCCTACTTGCTATCTATATACTTACACTGTCTACGTATACTATCTATCTTATACACTCGTCTTCAAACAGAAAAGTAATGTTTTAATCGTTAAAAACGTTAAATCTCCATAGTAACAGCTCTCGAGGGTTTTTTAGTAAATAATCAGATTTATTGATTCCCTCATTATTCACAGCAAAATATATGATTTTCATTACATTTCATTGATTTATTACCATACTCTATGTTAAAAGGCCCACGCAAACCTCGCGGAAAATAATAAAAATAGAAACCAGTCTGTGTCTTAATTTTCCACGCGGAAATGTCGGCGCGGTACGTTCAGTTTCAGCGTCTGGTGTAGCCACTCTCATTGCTTTCAACGGTTTCGAATTCTGCTGCGTTCATACCGCGTCCGCAAAGCAAAATTTCCGCGTCTGGTGTAGCCGCGGCCTGACAGGCAGTTCCCAGGAAGAGGGCTCAGCATATTTAAAGGCCTTTTTCCAAAAGGGGCCAGGCAGCCCTCAGTAGGACGAGGTTCTGGTCCCTTTATCACCCTGGCTCAACGTGGCGCGGACACTTTAGCTTTCACCAACTCCTTCTTCTTCACATGTTCCTCAAAACAAAAAGAATTACCAAAAAAAAAAAATCGAGATTCCACGATTTGAATATCCTGCCAAAACAGCAGAGTCTTTCTGCCCAGAAGGCGTAATGACTGTCCAACTCCTCCTCCACCACTAGATGTTAGGAGCCGGCCGGCACTGCCAGGAAATAGCAGCTAATTAGAGAGCAGGTGTTGCTGGAGAGCTCAGGCCTTCGATGGTGGTCCTAGATGTCTCTTTCCAGCCTCCACGCTGTTGTTTCTCAAGAACTAAAAGGAAGCCTAAGAAGAGAAGAAAAAAAAGCCAATCTGGGAATGTTTAGCTTGCCTGCGAGGGACTTGGGGCTTCGTTCGACCGAGACGGCAAAAAAAAAAAAATGTAGGACAGTAGAGAGAGCTAGGAGTGTTTGCTTAGTAAGTTGCTGTTAAGGGTGTATTACACCCACAGCACTGGGACTCGCCCTGGGCTAGCGAGACTCACCTGTGACTCGCTGTTGACTAATCTGAAGGCGAGTCTAGTCCAGGGGCTGGGCGCTACCTAGACACAACCCCCGGTAGGTAGCTAGCCTGTTTAAAACACACGCAGACTACCAGATGCACATTCAGCCTTATTGATCCGTGACTCATTAGCCTATCTGCTTCCGCCTTCAGCAGAACGTGGCCTCCTGATGTTCCTACAGAAGTAGGAGAAAGAGTTCTGCACGAAATGTTGATGAGGAGGAACCGACGGGTTGTGTGGCACGCAGCGAACACCGCGTGATGTGTGTTGGACCAGCGCTGCTGTGATTGGACGATGATAGCGGTTATAAACGCTGGCTGTTGTGGGTAAACACAGATGTTGTGCTGGCGCCTGCGGCCCCAACACACCGACGCCTGTTTGTGTTCAATATAAACTCGGTGGAAAATAACAAGGGGTTCGAAAACAGTGACTAACTGTTTTAAGGGGGCCCGAAAAGCCACCCTCAGATCCATGGAAGTAGGTCCCTTTTAAATGCCAATGGCCAGCAGGGATAAACCCACAATAATGATCCGACCAATCACGCGACAGTGAGTCACAGCCGTGAGCGATCAGGCCCACCATGAGTGAGTGAGTGAGTGAGTGAGTGAGTGAGTGAGTGAGTGAGTGAGTGAGTGAGTGAGTGAGTGAGTGAGTGAGTGAGTGAGTGAGTGCCTGACGAGTATAATTGAGTCAAGGGAGGGCCAAGGACAGTGTCTGTGTAGCCTTCAGCCTCTGAACCAGCGCTCTCTGTCTCTGCTCTACAGTGCACAGTGTCAGGCCAACATACATGGACAGCACCCAGTTGAACAGCACTGACTGAGGCATATTTAAGAGACCAGACTTTATGCCTGATAGCAGCCCCCCCCCCCCCCCCCAAAACACACACACACATCTGAAGAAACATTTCCAAAGTGATGACAGCAGAGTCCAAACTCACAGGAAAACGCTTGAAATGAGCTGACGAGGCAACCCGCTGGGTTGGATCCTTGTTATTCAGTGTGCGTCTGTGCGAGTGCGTCCGTGTGTGTGTGTGCGAGCGTGTGGCGTGTGTGTGTATGTAAACAGCAAATGGACAGGGGCCACGAAAGACAAGCTGTCAGTTCTCCTGGAGTCAGAAGCGAGGGGGGGGAATGAAAACTTTGAGTCTTGGCCGAATTCTGAAAGGTCAGCGTGTGACCCCCTCCGCTGACAGCCCGAGACCCCCGGCCCCCCGGGAGTGTGAACCACTGTGGTTTGCATTAAACGCCCCCCCCCTCCCCTCGGTATACCTCCAAGCTCGTCCACTTTTACACAGAACTACTACCTGACCACTGGAGCGGGCAGTGTGTGTGCGTGTGTCCAGTTATATGTGTACGGCGTGTATACGTGTGTCCATGTGTATGTCTATGTCGTGTCTATGTGTGTCTATGTGTGTCTATGTGTGTCTATGTGTGTCTATGTGTGTCTATGTGTGTGTGTGTGTGTGTGTGTGTGTGTGTGTGTGCCAGCCACTCCGCTGACCGTGGGCCTCAGCGCTGCGCTGCCTGCCTGGTGAACGGAGAGCACTCAACCGTCCACCTGGTTTACCCGCCTGGTTTATCCGCCCGCCTTCTGCTCACTCTTACATTACACTCGCAATTTAGCTAGAAAAACTGGGAAGCCTCCAATATGCCCTCCCCACACACACACTCACACACTCTCTCACACACACACACACACACACACACACACACACACACACACACACACACACACACACACACACACACACACACACACACACACACACACACACACACACACACTCTGAAACAAAGTATGCTCTCTGTAAATCAAGAAGGATTGAACCAGCGCTGCACTGAGATGATATTTCTTGGCAGACGCCATAAAGGTATTTCATAAGCTGCAGCGGGTTCATATACAGGTCTGTAGCCTCATCACAACGTCATCACGCTGTTCCCACCTAAACACAGCCGCAGACATACTATATATATATATATATATATATATATATATATATATATATATATATATATATATATATATATATATACTGTACAATATAATACACACATAAATATAAATAACACACATAAATATAAATACCCTAATCCATAATTGGAAGGAAGATGGGCATTCAACGCTGTATAGGCCGGAGAAAATCTGCTTGCATCCCATTCTTTTTTTTTACATACAATGCCCACACACACATAAAAACAAAGAGAAACAAACACACACACACAAGAGAAACACACACACACACACACGCATAAAGGCAAACGCACACACATAAAGGCAAACGCACACATACATAAAGGCAAACACACACACACACGCACGCACGCGCACACGCACGCACACACACACAGGGGAGCAGCTGAGCAGAAGGCGTGCATCAGATAGCCAGGTCCGAGCCAGCTCCACGGAGTGTGTCAGTGTGTACGGCGGACGATGCTTTCTGCTGCTGGCTCCGACACGGCCTTTATACTAACAGACTGTCACCAAACCTCTCATTTATTCCGCTTCTTTCAGACGATGTGAATGTTGCACAATGGCTGACACACTACCCACAATCCACAGACAACAGTGTGCAAAAACGCACAGCGACACACACACACACACACACACACACACACACACACACACACACACACACACACACACACACACACACACACACACACACACACACACACACACACACACACACACACACACACACACACACACACACACTTTTTTACATCAAAATAAAAAGCCAAACTCCGGTTTACTGATTGTGGTGGGTTACTGGTTTTGGTGGAGGTACAGGTGGTGGAGGATCTGCCAGTGTGGGTTCCCAGTTCTCCCCGACTGGGAGAGCCGAGCGCTTTATAATTATGTAGGCTACGCTGAGACAGAGAGTAGGAGAACTAAATAAAGGCATTGTGCCGAGCGAATAACACAGCTGACATTCTCCCTGGGAGGAATCTATTAGTGCTGAGCGAGATCAATAGGGCTGGAGAAAGTCTCCTCTGATGCCTTCAATGGGAGGGGCGGTGGGGGTAACTGGTAATCCTCCTGGCCAAGTGCGGCCCCCCCCGCCTCACCCTCCTCCCCCGCCTCCCCCTCCTCCCCCAAGGCCTCCCATCCAGGAAAAGAAGAACCATCTGGTGTTTGTTTGGGACAGTTCAGTGTGTGTGTGTGTGTGTGTGTGTGTGTGTGTGTGTGTGTGTGTGTGTGTGTGTGTGTGTGTGTGTGTGTGTGTGTGTGTGTGTGTGTGTGTGTGTGTGTCAGAGAGTGAGCGAGTCACCATCACCGGTGATTGTATGTACAAGAGATGTATACAATTGTATGGGAAGGGGGGTGAAAGAGGGGTGAGCGATAGAGATTTAGAGAGATTGAGAGTGAGAGATGGCTGTTTTGTTGAGCTATGCAAATCATTTTTCTGCTATTTCCGCACCCCCATTGGCGTGTGTTTTAAATAACGGTTAATAACGTTATCATCGACAGCCAGCCATGGAACAGGATCCTTAATCTGCACGATGGGGTTAATCTTAAACCAAATATCACATTAACCTACTCTCCCCTCCTGCACACACACACACAGGTCAGTGCACACAGCTGTTCCATGGCATCTGTTATTGTACGATCCACGCCAACGTGTAACCTATATCCACAGACACAGATCAGCCTCCCTCTCACACCACAGACCAGCCTGCCTCTCACACCACAGACCAGCTTCCCTCTCACACCACCAGCCTCCCTCTCACACCACAGACCAGCCCGCCTCTCACACCCCCAGCCTGCCTCTCACACAGACCAGCCTCCCTCTAACACCACCAGCCTCCCTCTAACATCACCAGCCTCCCTCTCGCACCACCGGTCGGTCGGGCAGGTGCGTGTCCCGTCCAGGTGTGCGCGGTGTGTCTGCCTCCTACACCGAACAGGTACAGACACTCATCGGCCCGCTGCTCTCATGAGTACGGATGGATGGATGGAGGATGTAAGAGTGACCTACCCAGCAGCGCGCAGCTGATAAGGATCCCTCGGAGTCCCATTGTGTCCTGCCCCTCCGATTCAAGTCCGATATTCCGTTCGACGGTAGGCGTATAGCCGTTAGACGTGTCCGTCACTTTCCCACGACGATCGTGGTCCGTTCTCCTCCTCTTCTCCGGTGTCGGTGGGTCCGGATGGAGCCGCCGGGCTGAGTGGGTCTTTTGATTAAACTCCTCGCTGTTGCGTGGGAAAGGCGATTGTGGTGTGCGGGATGCTCTTACCTCCTCCCCCGCCCGTGTCCTCCTCACACGAATCTCTCAAATCAAAACCCGAGGCGTCGATTCCCCCTCCCTCGTTAAAAAGCGAACACCTATCTCTCCGCAATACGCGTCTATGTGAGAGCCGTCCGTACGACCCAGCCCACCATCTCCCGTCTGAACCGGGGAGACTGCAGAGGCGATCCGCCGACCTGAGGACGCCTCGGGCGGGGAGATGAAGTCGGTACGTGTGGAGGTTGATCCGGAGCTCCAGATGTCCGCGATCGGAGGAGATCGATCCGCACTAACTTCACCCGACGAACGAGCAGCAGTCCCGTGGTGTGGAGGATGATGTCGATCCAGAAGGAACGAGACGTCACCGCTTTCCCTGCGACCGTCCTTCCCGTAGAGGAAGGGAGAGCACACACACACGCACACAGACACACACACGCACACACACACACACACACACACACACTCACAAGCGCAGGATTTTTGCACGACTGGTCGTCCCAGTCTGTGAGTAGCGCCCTACAAGGAAGGCTCCGGTGGGACAGGTCGGGGTGCTCTGGGAAACCACTGACACCAGTCCGGGTGTCATGAATGAATAACTACCGTGTTGGGATTCGTGGATTAAAATATTCTCACGATTGAGCCAATAAACACGAAAGGTCGTTTCCAACACGTAGTTTAATCTCTGCGTTTCGCAAAACGCATGGAGAGCGAAAACAGAATTACTTAATTATTCAAACATGCACGCCGAACTATGTCAGCCGAACTATGTTCCTCTTGCGTCTAGTTTCCCCGAATGAACTGCACATGAAATCAATTTCGCCCCCTGCAAAGTTGTTTCCGGGTTTCCAGTTGGCCACTGGTCAAACACTGGTGCACTTTGTTTTCCCAGCAGTTTCAAAAGTTTACAGCGTGTCTATTGTTCCCCCGCCCCCTCTTCGAGACCACGCCCACGTAGAACCCAGCCACGCCCACCGAGGTTCGAGACAAGGGCGTGGCCGCATTAGCATTTCAGATATCGTTTCTAGGCCAATCTTTCACGGTTTGAGCAGGCCGATGCATAATAATGGCCATGTTGACAATCATTCTTTGTTGTTGGAAGTTGCATATTTAGTCGAATTAAATGTTAAGAGTTGACAAGTGTAGTAATGTATACATAATTATGCAATAACAATATAATTGACATGCGTCCCCCTTAACATTTCCTTTAATCTGATAACCGAACTCACTAGCCCCAAAAACATGATTATTATAAAATATAAATAACTCTATACAACACTGTATAACAAAGACATATATTTGGCATTTGCAGGGAAAAAAAAACTGCCTTGGATGCCTTTGCCTTTGCAATTGTTATTCACTCCGACAGCAGTGGTGCGTCGCAGACCCTGCTTGCCCAGAACCTACCTTATTTGTTTTATTATGACCTAAGCAATAGGGATGATTAATTTCCCCGCGCTCGCCCCTGGCTCCGGTCCACCTCCAGACGTCCAGCCCCCTATCAGAACGGGGAGAAAGCCCGCGGCATCGGTGGAGTGTTTACTGTACACCTAAATAAAAGATGACCGCGCACACTCAATTACACTCTACAAAACAGCACAATGGGAGGAAGGCAGGGAAAACTGGACCATCAGCCAGGGTTTCACAGCTACAGCAAGCCGGCCAAATCATGAACAGAAGACACAGAGAGAAAACTTTACAATCGAAATAAGTGAAATCAAAAAATGAAATGAGAAATGGCTGCCAATCCCCAGTAATCCACAACGACAGACAGCGATATGATTCATGTTCTCTCCCTTCAGCTGTCCGGCCGTCCCCCTGGATTCTTTCCCGACCTAACAGAGCCAGCTTGGAAGGCCGTGTGTGTGTGCGGTACACCTGCACTACATACGCGCCACCTAAATATAGAGCTTGGTCCCCATAGAGAAGCCTACTTATTGCGAGAGTGGACGGATGGCACCGCTTTTTCACCATCAAAAAGCCGCACGTTCTTCTGTTGTTGTGTTGTGGACCTTCCACTGCATACAGCAGCTCCTTCTGAAGCCCAATCTTCTGTTGTGTGGCTGGCCTACACCACATACAGCAGCTCCTTTTGAAGCCAACGCTTCTGTTGTGGGCCTACACTGCATGTAGCGGTTCATTCTGAAGCATATTCTACTGTTGTGTTGTGGGCCTACAGCGCACTTAGCGGCTCCTTCTGAAGCACAAAATGAAGACAGACGCGAGGCTTGTTAGCATTAGGGAGTTTGACCTGCTGTGACCCCTTGTTAGGGAACCCACCATCTGTGAGCATGCATGGGCGAATGTGAAGCCTCGTTGCCATGGAAACAGAGGAATTAAACATCTATAAATCAAATAATTAAATAGAAATATATATAGTCCTGAAGACTGACTCTGATTAGGTCCTGATTGCACGTAGCATCTTCATGATGAGCCTCCATTCATTCGCTCCGTATCCTCCTCCTCCGTCGTCGTCGGCGGCACTGTGTGACAGTGTGATGCAAGCCGCTGTGATTTCCACTCGTCCACTTCCTGCCCAACGACTACTCTCGAGGTCTCGCTAATTGTAAAGAGCTGTTCAATCCCATGAGCCTGAACGTCGCTACACATTCACCTTATGTTGTTTCACTCACAAGGGAAGACCCGCCCGTTTGAAGCCAGAGAATTCTGATATTGTACATAAAGTCGTTTAAAGAGTGACATGTGTCAGACTCCCACACTGTAGCACATCGTGCAGAACAGGCAGGGAGGAAGGGACTTTTAAAGCGTGAGACAATAGATGTGATGATGTAGACGATGGAAATCTACAAGGAATTAAAAAAAGAAATGCTAAAATCGGTTGTCTTGACAATCCAATCAAAATCCGACTCACACGTGTTCGCACAACCCCCCCCCCCCCCGCCCCAGACACACACACCCCCACACACACACACACACACAGACACACACACCCACACACGCTCCCACATCCACAAAACATGTTCTAAAACTAGCTTCTCGCTGTGGCTGTATTTAGCCACAGAAGACAAAAGCACTAAAGAGCTGAAGACAAAGAGAAAAGTATAGACTGACTTAAGAGCAAGAGAGAGGAAGAGTAAGTTAGCGTGCGAGAGAAAGAGAGAGAGAGAGAGAGAGAGAGAGAGAGAGAGTAGAGAGAGAGAGAGAGAGAGAGAGAGAGAGAGAGAGAGAGAGAGAGAGAGAGAGAGAGAGAGAGAGAGAGAGCATTGCAGAAAGAACAATAGGAAGGACGGAAGAGACAGAGAGGGAGAGAGAGCGAGAGAGAGAACAGAGAGTGAAGCGAGGGCTGAATATTTCATTTAGTGCCAGCGCTGTGTTGCAGCATGTGCTTCTTCTGAATTAAACATCAGCACGACAGGGGTCACACCGGGAGGTCTGAGCGGACCAGCACGCTCAGTGTGACACATGTCCGTCCGACCTATCAGAGTTCACGTGGTGACGGACGCCAGCTGCCTTTTAAACACTTCCTGACCTGCAGCGAGTCGGGGTGACAGACCTCTGATCGCATTTGGCAGACATCCCACTGTTGTGTGAGCGACAGAGAGGTGTGGATCTCGATTGGCTGCCCTGTGAAATATGACAGGTTCATATAAAAAGTTAGCAGACAAAGAGGTGTGGACCCCGACTGGCTGCCCGGTGGAATATGACACGTTCATATAAAAAGTTAGCATTCAGGCTCGTCAGCATGACCCGTACATCAGAGTATCAGATCATAGCCAACCTCGGGTCCGGACGAGGATCTGACCTGGGGGGCAGTGTAGACATCCAACCAGGGGACAGGGGCATTTTACATGACAAGACACAGCCGGGCCCACAACAGGGGAAAGGGCCCGTAAAGTGCAGCCGGTAAAGTCCTAGAGGCCGGATGATGAGATAGCGCGAACGACAGCAGCGGAATTAGCACATGAGTGCAACAGTCGCAGCGCAGTGACAGACAAACCATGCGGCCAGCCTCACACAGGGAGGGTTCGAACTTCAGGGAGTCCTTTTCCATGACTGGGACGCTGACAGCAAGTCCCATTCCCGGACTAGGACGAGGTATAACACAGTCCTGTGACTCAGGCCAGCCTGCCCGCGGCGGCTGCACGGCTGCATGGCCACATAACCTGTGATTAGGTACAGCTGAGCTAGCTGCCGTCACGCACGTAAACGCTTTAACTTTGATGTCGGCTGTTGCCCTGGAAAAAAACACACTTGTTGTTTTAGTTATTTTCATTGAGCTTAAAACTCTCTTTTTCGAGAGAGAGACCTCGCAGAGGAGGACAGCTCCATCATACAAGCTGTTGCAACACAGGCTACAACACGGCCAAATGACAGATCAAACATCCAGCACACTAGTCGGTGCATGTCATCTCTACCTCGTGGTCTTTGAAGACTGGCTGCTGGGCTCCTGCGTACATGACCATCCTCCATCCCACGTGAATCACATCACCTCCCTAGATCCCACGCAGAGCGGATCCCACGGCCAGGAGCGGTGAATCGCATGCACGCTCCTGCGGATCAATTATTCATAACAAGGGCTCCTTTATTGCAGTGTTTTAATATAATATAAGGCTGCCACTTGGGTCGTCTGACTGAACTTTATTTCCTTGGCTTGTTGTCTTATTTTCCTTCTTCAAATCTCAGCAGCCTTCTCTTGTCTCAATCTGATTTCTGTCTGAGGTTAGCGGTTTATGCTCCCATTGCATTCGCTTTGATGTGCTAAGTGTCTATGCAAATTTGGCCTTTGCATGTTTGTGAGTGTTTGCGTAACACTAAATATGCAATCTTTTTGTACAGCGAAACAATATTGCCCTAAGTCTTTCAATAATAGCACAGCAAGTGGCTGCTCCCACATGAACAAATGTATATTTACCCCCAATGCGCTGGCTTTTTTTCACATCCACTGGGGCAGCCGAGACCAAACTTTTGGTATTCAGTGAAAATATCGAGTGAGATTTGGGGTTGGCTTAAACGCTCCCAGAGAGCTTTGGACAAGGACTTGGACAACAATGGAGTATTTACACCAGGTACCAGGTGTTATTCAAAAGTGAATAGAGACACACACACACAAACTCACTCACACACACACAAACACACACGCGCACCCAAGCACCAAACACACAAACACACACACACACTCAACCATAAAGCCACGCACAAACAGAAACACACACACACACACACACACACACACACACACACACACACACACACACACACACACACACACACACACACACACACACACACACACACACACACACACACACACACACACACACACAGGGGGGGGTACCGACAGGCAACAATGAAACACAGAGCACTCAACACGCGTGACGATGGCAGCTGCAGGGCTTGCATCGGAAAACCTCTCAATTGAGATTGTTTGCATTAACCCCTATAAATACACACACACATACACACACTCCCTCAACACTGCAGATTTCACGCGATAAAACTCTCATTATAACAAATGCTGGAAGAGTTGTGCAAGTGTTCGTTATCTTGCAGGGTATTTATATCCCCCTTGCTCCGTTTCTCTCTTTCCTCCGTTCACCTATGGCTGGCGTGCGTCTCTCTGCTTGATTATGTGGGTGTCAACCGACGTACAAACACAGCTGTATTTCATACATTATTCATCAACGGTGCCCTGGTCAACACACAGAGACACACGCACACACACACACGCGTGCACACGCACACATACACACGCACACGACCACACCCACGCACACACACACACACACACGCGTGCACACGCACACATACACACGCACACGATCGCACCCACATGCACGCACACACACACACACTCACACATTGGCATGAACGTACATACACACATAGGATCGCACACTTACTCACGTATACACACCCACACACACACACACACGTACACACAAATAAACACTACAATTATGGTTCCAAGGAACATCCCATAATGATATGGGTATCAAGGTGGATTAAAAAGACAAACTGTACATGTGAGGGGAGAGAGTTTGGGCTTTGTGCCTCAAAGGCAACCCAATATTAAAGTAAAGCCACACACACATGAACACACACACAAACACACACACACACACACACACAAACATAGATCACACACACCACAAACCTCTCCCATACACGCACACACACACACACACACACACACACACACACACACACACACACACACACACACACACACCACACACACACACACACAACAACACAACACACACACACACACACACACACACACACACACACACACAGAGACACACACAGACACTTACACATACAAACAAACACATCAAAACACACAAACACACAAACACACACAGAATAATACACACAATGATAACCCATCCACAGTACACACTCACATACACAAACACCACAAACCCCTCACACACGCACACACACACACACACACACACACACACACACACACACACACACACACACACACACACACACACACACACACACACACACACACACACACACACACACACACACACACACACACACACACACATAAATAAATAAATACACAGACACACACACATAGACACAGACACACACAGACGTACGGAAAAACACCAATTTCATCATCCCTGCCTGCTTGCCGCCTGCAGGTACAGTCTTGTTCCTCCTGCCAGTAACAACACAGCAGATGTTATCCCTGTCCTGGGGCTCAGCAACATCACTCCTCTGGTCGCCTCACAGCACCGCTACCTTTGGGTTGGGACTTGTAGCACGCCGTAAACACAGAGCAACTTAAACCTTCTTCACCACACCCCGAGAGAGAGAGAGAGAGAGAGAGAGAGAGAGAGAGAGAGAGAGAGAGAGAGAGAGAGAGAGAGAGAGAGAGAGAGAGAGAGAGAGAGAGAGAGAGAGAGAGAGAGAGAGAGAGAGAGAGAGAGAGAGAGAGAGAGAGAGAGAGAGAGAGAGAGAGAGAGAGAGAGAGAGAGAGAGAGACAGAGAGAGAGACAGAGAGAGACAGACAGACAGACAGACAGACAGACAGACAGACAGACAGACAGACAGACAGACAGACAGACAGACAGACAGACAGACAGACAAAGATTTAGAGAGAGAGAGGGATAGACAGACAGAGACAGTTAGAGAGAGAGAGAGAGAGAGAGAGAGAGAGAGAGAGAGAGAGAGAGAGAGAGAGAGAGAGAGAGAGAGAGAGAGAGAGAGAGAGAGAGAGAGAGAGAGAGAGAGAGAGAGACAGAGACAGAGAGAGAGACAGAGAGAGACAGACGGACGGACAGACAGACAGACAGACAGACAGACAGACAGACAGACAGACAGACAGACAGACAGACAGACAGACAGACAGACAGA
Organism: Melanogrammus aeglefinus; assembly: GCA_900291075.1. Taxonomy (NCBI): domain Eukaryota; kingdom Metazoa; phylum Chordata; class Actinopteri; order Gadiformes; family Gadidae; genus Melanogrammus; species Melanogrammus aeglefinus. The sequence goes on from OLKM01000867.1 coordinate 61,397, forward strand.
CAGACAGACAGACAGACAGACAGACACACAGACAAAGATTTAGAGAGAGAGAGGGATAGACAGACAGAGACAGTTAGAGAGAGAGAGAGAGAGAGAGAGAGAGAGAGAGAGAGAGAGAGAGAGAGAGAGAGAGAGAGAGAGAGAGAGAGAGAGAGTGAAAAACAAAGGGAGTGAGAGAGAAGCGAAACAGAGGGAGAGAGAGAGGGAGAGAGAGAGAGAAGCGAAACAGAGGGAGAGAGAGAGGGAGAGAGAGAGAGAGAGAGAGAGAGAGAGAGAGAGAGAGAGAGAGAGAGAGAGAGAGAGAGAGAGAGAGAGAGAGAGAGAGAGAGAGAGAGAGAGAGAGAGGGAGAGAGAGAGGGAGAGAGAGATAAACAAAGGGGGAGAGTGGCCAATGGACAACATGAAGAGCGTTCTGCGGTACAGTTGGCGTGTGACCAGGTGGTTGTTGGATCCCGGCCCTGGTCTCCCTGTGAACACGCAGAGCGAGGAGGATCTCAGTCCACACATTGCATCACTGTTCTTAACTCCTGCGTGTCCACGCCGATGCACTGGGGAGTGAACGCAGGAGGCGGAGGTACGGTGCGGGGGGGGTGACGGGAGGAAGGAGGTGAAGGTGATGGGGGGGGGGGATGGAGGTACCGGGGTGAGGAAGGAGGAGAGTGGAGGTGGTGGAGGTATGAGGGAGAGGGGGGAGAGGGGGTTGAAGAAAAGGAGGTGGAAGGCATGGAAGGGGGGGGGGGGGGGGTGGAGTAAGGGACACGAGGGGGGTACGAGGAGGGGGTGTGGAAGGACGATGGGAGAACGGAGGAGGAGGTGGAGGCATGGGGAGGGGGGGAGAGGTTGGAGGTACGGGTAGGTGGAGGTGGAGGTACGATGACGGAGGAGGAATGACGCAGAGCTACGCCTCACCGGGAGGAGGCGCGTCCGGGCCCGCGGGTTTCCCTGAGTCGGCAGGACGGGGTGCGGGTGGAGGTGAGGCACCGGTCACGGTGACGTAGCTTTGCTCCGGTGCGTAACCAAAGTCTGAGTACACTCTGTATCCTTTCCCCCCCCCTGGAGAGGTGAATCATAGCAGCGCTCTGCTGCTGCTGGGGAGGGGGCGGG
>OLKM01000867.1:65000-155000 GCA_900291075.1 Melanogrammus aeglefinus
TGTGTGTGTGTGTGTGTGACGTGTGTGTGCCCGTGTGCATGCAAGAGAGGCAGAGGTAATTTGTTTCCTTGTAAGCAACATATTTTTTAATTGATTTCAGTAGCCGTCGGGGTTGCCCCCCACCATTTAAACATGCTTGACACACAGAAATCAAAGCAGCGCATTACCACATCAAAAGAGCCACTGCCCTATTGCCATTCCTATGAATGAACCTCCAGTTTGTGGAGGCGAAGCATTTTGAAAAACGCTAATGAACCGTCCTCAGTGGCATGTCCACGTCAGAGCCATTCCCCGGAGGCCATTGGGGGAAGGGGACGTTCATCTATCTATGAATACCTACGAGCTCCGATCAGGGTGAACAAGGTCTTTCCCTTCCTCCCGTGAATGAGCTTGGGTCGAATATCGACGTAAGGTAACAGGAACATGGCGGAACGCCAACCTCGCAGCTTCTGGTTTCCAGCGCAGGCTGTGCCGTCTCTTCTGAAGAGCTTGTGCAGAAAGATGGCGTCCTGTCAGCCACGAGAGAGAGAGAGAGAGAGAGAGAGGCGGGTCGGCCCTGCCGTCTTGGCTGTGAAGTGAACGGAAGTGAGTTGGGGTGAGAGACATCTCGGGCAGGCTCCTGCTCAGACCTCCTCTCCGTGACACATACAGCCGCTGTGGACGCGACAGCCGGAGCGCCACACACACTACAGCGCTGAAGTCCTGTCACTCCCGCAAGTGCACTTGTAAAGTTAGGAAAAAAAACCTCCAACGTGGCTGTCATACTTTGCACGCTGTGTACTTGTGAGTGTATGTGTTTGTGTCTAGACACAGCGTCAGACTGAGACGTATCAATAAAGGAAGGATTCATACTGTCTGCGTTAGGCAATATGAATGTTTTAATCCCGACACGGTCGTCGTCGAAGGACGCGGCGTATCGGAGATCAATGCAACGGGAGGATACCGGATTAGTTTTAATAACAGGAAGAGGATGAGGCTGAAATGTAACCTTTTCAAGACACTGAAGAGTGAGGGAAGAACTTTCTAGCCGTCTCATATGGATGTCTGTCGGTTCCAACGCATTTCAGAGGCTTATATTGTTTGACGTTCCGCCTATTACCGACACGGAGTATTCCTTCCAGAGTGATCCATCCATCAGCCGGGATCTCTCCTCCGGGGCCACTTCTGTGTTCCTGGACAGGGGGAGAGGCGGGGGGTATGGCAGTGGAGCAGACGACTGCCCGTAAAACACATCTACAATCAGAACATGCCAAACATCTCCTGCACAAGCAAAACACCTCTTCATCCTCGTTTCCAAACCCCAGACAAAGGCCGTGAATAGACACCTTGAGGTGGTTTTGCTCTAAATAAAACATGGCTTTTTTTTGTGAGAGGAGATTATACCGAGAAAAGTACTTGTTGACAACATAAATAACCTATTTGTGTCTGGCACTGTGCTGCGGAAAGCGATATGGCGCGTAGACAAAGTGACAGTGTAAATCACTCATCGCCCCCGCTGCGCTGCCAGCCCCCGCGTCAGCCGTACTACTGAGGTGATGCAACGCAAACACACGGGCGGACGGGACCTGACACCTGGGCCGGTGAGGTCATCTCCCGCCAGCGGCGGCCATTACTGACCGAGCGTTAGGGAGGAGAGCGAGGCCGCACCAACTGCTTTGTATGCCGTCAGCTGTTGTGGGTGATGGAGAGCAACAATGGATATGGATCTACTCGCCTGGGGGTCTCGAGGGACGAGGGGTAGGGATTCCACCCCACACCACTGATCCAGTGTGACAGGTCTACCTGCAATGTTAACTTGCCTCTGAGAGACAGACAGACTTGTCCATCTGCAATGTTAATGAGCCTCAGACAGACAGACAGATAGACACACAGACAGGTCTATGTGCAATGTTAACCAGCCTCTGAGAGACAGACAGACTTGTCCATCTGCAATGTTAATGAGCCTCAGACAGACAGACAGATAGACACACAGACAGGTCTATCTGCAATGTTAACCAACAGCTGAGAGACAGACAGACAGACAGACAGAAGACAGACAGACAGACAGACAGACAGACAGACAGACAGAATGACAGGTCTATCTGAAAAGTGAACCAGCCTCAGACAGACAGTCAGACAGACAGACAGGTCTATCTGCAATGTTAACCAACATCGAGAGGCAGACAGACAGAATGACGGGTCTATCTGCAATACTAACCAGAGACAGAGGTACAGGCCTACCTGAATGACTTATTGTCGTGTGTTTCTGCGTGGAATGTAAGACAATATGCAGGCGTGCACGTGTGTGTCGGTGTGTGTGCGCGTGTGCGTGCACGGTTAAATATAAGCGGTGCAGGCGCTTAGCAGAACTAGTGTTTGTCAGCTAATTAGCGACGGGAGCGAGAGCGACAGCACAGCGGAGGGCGGGGGGGGGGGGGGGGGGGCGCGGCGAGGGGAGCTGTTGGGATTTGATGGAAGCAGTCGAGCATTGTTTCCTCTGACGGGTGCGCAATTGTGCGCACACGCGCATTCACATGTGTGTGGGTGTGTGTGTGTGTGTGAGAGTGTGTGTTTGTATCTGTGTGTGTGTGTGTGTGTGTGTGTGTGTGTGTGTGTGTGTGTGTGTGTGTGTGTTTGTCTGTGCGTGTGCAGTAAGTCTCTGGGTGGTGTGTGTGCATGTGCATGTACATGTACATGTGTTGGCGTTTGTGTGTGTGTGTGTTTATGTGTGTGCTTGTGTGTGTGTGTGTGTGTGATTGTGTGTGCGTGTGTGTGTATGTGTGTGTCTTTGTGTGTAGTAAGTCTCTGGGAGGTGTGTGTGTGTGCAGTATCTGTGTGTGTGTGTGTGTGTGTGTGTGTGTGTGTGTGTGTGTGTGTGTGTGTGTGTGTGTGTGTGTGTGTGTGTGTGTGTGTGTGTGTGTGTGTGTGTTTACCTGTGTGTGCAGTCAGTCTCTCGGTGGTGTGTGTGTGTGTGTGTGTGTGCAGTCAGTCTCTCGGTGTTGTGTGTGTGTGTGTGTGTGTGTGTGTGTTTGTATGTGTGTGCGCAGTACGTCTCTCGTGGTGTGTGTGTTTGTGTGTGTGGCAGGGACTAAACGTCTGCGTCATCACCGAGCTAATGAAGCTATCATCTCCGACTGTACATGTGTCACACACAGCCGTCCAGTCACAGCTGACGACCGAGAGACACACAACCAGGCTGTCTCAGAACACAAAGCAGACAGGAAGAGAGCGAGGACCTGAGGGCGTCCTCGTCTCCCCTGTCAGTGCGTCCCCAGCTCAGACCTTCTTCAAAAGTGGCCTCTTCCTATACGGTCACACTACATGCGTCCGTCGACGGATAACCGAGGGCGTGTCTGACGTATAGGGGACTAGTCTTTGTAGACGCAGCCTGCAGCCAATCAGATCGCTTCCCGCTGACAAAGCCGATGTGTGGATATAAACACAAAAGATCTGTGACTAAAAACAACCTTTTTTCTTTCAAAAAAATGTGTAGCAGCCGTATGTTTTCTGCTTCTTCCTGCTTGTTTTTGCAAAATGGATCCAGTAGTCGCGTGGAGTGTATTTGCATTACCATATCCTCCCTGAAAAGTTGAACATTGCACAAATTTTTGACGCGGGCCACGGAGCCGACAGAATGGATGGACCCACAATGCATTTCGAGAGCTCCCCATGCACATTCAATGAGCTCCGTCGACGGACGCATGTAGTGTGACTTTAAGCTAACTGTACTCAGGATTGTACTGGTGCACGCCCCTGGTGTTGGGAGGGGGCAGGCCCCACCGGACCAGTGGGACTGGTCTACCCACCATGTTAACCAGCATCGAGAGACAGACAGGTCTGCGTGCTGCCTAACCAGGCAGCGCCTGATTACCTGTGTTTGTGTGTTTGTGTGAGGCCCCTCATCCGGAGCATCCTATTAAAGAGAGGCAGCCCTGGGACGGCTAATGCGTGAGCTGCTGCTGTTCTGGCGCAGCCGAAGCGTCACTGTAAATTAAAATGTTCAATCATTTCCTACTCCTGCATCCTTCCGGTGTTTCCATGACGATTTGAAGGCTAGAAGATGTTGGTGGGGGGGGGGAGGGGAGGGGACAAAAAACACCCTCACCTCTTCTCCTAAACATGGAGAAGGATCTGGATGGTGAGTGAGTCATAACACCATGTCCTCCTGGGGAGGTGGTGGAGGCCAGTGGACCATGGGTTTGTAGGGGTGGGTGATAAATATAGACACATGTTGTCTAGCGACGTGAGAAAAATTCTGCACTCTTCTGTTTTTTTGTTGGATTGTCTCAAATTAGTTCCTCAATATCTGTCACCAGTTTATTTTGACAGGCGAATAAGAGATAATTTTAGCGCATCATACACACCCCAAAACTCGTGATTTTAATAACAAGACCATTATTTTGACAAAACAGCCGTGTGGAGCAGGTAGAGGAGTGAGTGAGGCCTTCACCGTGCTCGGGGGGCTGAGACGGGGGTGGGGCTTCTCATTAAATGCTAAAAAAGACGACAGAAACAAACATTATTTTTCTCACGCATCCGTCTTTCAATGACGTTCAACAACGGACTACATTGTTGGCTTTGCCATATCGCGCTTGACATTTCTCCCATCTCTGCCGCTCTGGGAGAACAGGAAATAGGATTTTGGGATGCTCTAGTCTCGACGCACATGGACAGAGACGCGTCGCTCACAGGCGTCTGGTTGCGTCGTACTCGGCATGCCGCATGCGCTTCACGCACGTTTCCTCACCACCACGGATAGCTTCACCTTCACGTATTAAGACCCCGGTCAAAATTATCTGTGGTTGTACCGAATGTAATATAAAAAGAAATGATCATAATAATAACTAAATGAATAAATATAGATAGATAAATCTATAATAAATAAATCTATGAAGGCGACACGTTGCGGCACCCTCATCATATGTATGGTATGTAAGTATGGCTGTGTTGATTGCGTGGTCGCATCCTACCCAGGCAACCCGTCGGGCCGCTGCACGTGGTTTAACTAATTAGGGCCCCGCTCCACGCAAATGAATTCACCTGTGGCGGCTCGTGCTCAGTCGTCTCGAACTTACCTGTCTGCTGCTCAGTAGGCCAAACTAAGCAGGTCGGTCTCCCCACCAGCCGTCTAACGTTTCCCAGGTACGGGGATGTTACTTTAGGGGTTTAACAGTAACATTTGGAGTTTCCCGGTTTTGTGTGACTAATGACAGTTCTTGTCCTCCGCTCTCCAGGTGAACCGAGAGGTAACGAACGCTTTTCGAAGTAAAACGGACCACCACATCAGGACCTGCTGTGAGTAGAACGTTTATTTTTCTACCAGGCTTTCTTGATGTTTAATGTTGGTTCTTGATGTAATTGGACACAAATTGTAGTGTTTTTGCGTGGTTATAGGCCAGTTATTTATCCAGGTGGTGTGGTTAAATGTGGATTCAATGTGCTAGTTGTGTGGGCTGATTTTAGACGTCTGATGCGTTTGCCAAATCATGTTTTTTATTAAAGCCCTTGATCGTTTTATTAGGTGGATTTTTGCCTTTGTAAAAACAAAACAAATTAAAAGTTAAAACCCTTATGAATTGTATGTATTTCTTTCAAGTATATTAGTGTAGATGCAGCTAAACTATACACAACTGCCAAAATAAAGTTTAAAAAAATGAGTAGTATCAAGTTTAAATGAAGTTTCTACAGGTTAAAGGACTGTTGGGAGAAGATTGTTGCCAATATTTGGGGAAAGGAATGCATGATTAATTCAAATTAAGTTAACTTGAATCAACTTGGCCTCAGTGGTGTTTGAGCTCTAAAACGAATCTGCTCGTTCCCTTACTTCACAGGTCAAGGAGGAGAAACTGATTCCGTGAGTATCATAACTGAACCATGAAGAAGAAACTGCGAACTGTAAGTCCTTTATATTTCCTCTTTATGATGGGGCATTGTTTTGGCCTCCTAGTTGGCTGAGGTGGAAAGGTGAATGATTTAAATAATGATTTTTGTTGCTACGTGGGCTAATTAGCTCTTTAGTTTGCACATGTGTCAATGCTGTATTAGAAGTGGTGTAGTATAAGTTCCAAGTGAATTGTGAGAATAGTAACATGGAGTTTCACAGAGTGCAGCCAAAACATAGTCCAAGGTTTTGTCCAGATTTTCTTTCTACATGCTTCGCCACTACTGCCTGAACTTTGCATCACGTCACACGAGTTGCCGTACTGATGAGGGTTTAGATTGAGTGATCAGAGATGCATGCTGGGGTTCTGCACTGTCTTAAGCCTACAGCTCTGTAGACCTGCCCCCTTCAGGTGAAGGCATGTGTCTAAGATGTCGTTGTGAAGTCATCTACATGAACTGGGATGTTATTCAAGATGATGACAGGGTCTCACCTAAAGGAGAAACGCCCGGGGATGAGATGTGAGGGCTCTTCCTCAACAACTAGAACACCACCTCGGTCCTTCGCTAGAGAACCATGGAGCACATTTCAACGTTGCCCACCATACATCTTGGAAGCCGTAGCTACGGTTTCTCTACCTCCACAGCTGGAGGAGAGCACAGCTGCAGTCACAAAAAGGGTCCTCGTTGGGATCTTACCGGGATAGGTTCTGATTTTAAGAGGACCGAACTTCCAGGACCAGCTGACCTCTTCCATTACACTGCAGTTCAGCCTGAGAAAGGCTTGCATCGGCCTGCTGTTCAGATGGGATGAGGAGAATCCTACTGTAAAGGCCTACCAACCAATCACTGCTCTGTTCAAGGTCTGGTCCGTTCAAGACCTACCTACCAACTACTGGGATGTCCGAAACCTACCAACTACTGGGATGTCCGAAACCTACCAACTACTGGGATGTCCGAAACCTACCAACTACTGGGATGTCCGAAACCTAGCAACTACTGGGATGTCCGAAACCTAGCAACTACTGGGATGTCCGAAACCTAGCAACTACTGGGATGTCCGTAACCCACCAACGACTGGGATGTCCGTAACCCACCAACGACTGGAATGTCCGTAACCCACCAACGACTGGAATGTCCGTAACCCACCAACGACTGGAATGTCCGTAACCCACCAACGACTGGAATGTCCGTAACCTACCAACGACTGGAATGTCCGTAACCTACCAACGACTGGAATGTCCGTAACCTACCAACGACTGGGATGTCCGAAACCTACCACCCCAACGATGGGGTGACCTCATCAGATTACCTTCTCACCACTTCCTCCATCAAATCCCGTCCCTGTTCTCAGGCTCATCAAAGCGGAAGAGTTTGAGTCTGAGGGATACTCAATCAGGAAACCCCTGGACTGCCTGGTGCTCTTTGGGTGGGCGTGGCAAGGGTTCTCCCTGACCTGGTTGTTCATGCGGTCAGGGTTCTACCTGGTTGTTCATGCGGTCAGGGTTCTACCTGGTTGTTCATGCGGTCAGGGTTCTACCTGGTTGTTCATGCGGTCAGGGTTCTACCTGGTTGTTCATGCGGTCAGGGTTCTACCTGGTTGTTCATGCGGTCAGGGTTCTACCTGGTTGTTCATGCGGTCAGGGTTCTACCTGGTTGTTCATGCGGTCAGGGTTCTACCTGGTTGTTCATGCGGTCAGGGTTCTACCTGGTTGTTCATGCGGTCAGGGTTCTACCTGGTTGTTCATGCGGTCAGGGTTCTACCTGGTTGTTCATGCGGTCAGGGTTCTACCTGGTTGTTCATGCGGTCAGGGTTCTACCTGGTTGTTCATGCGGTCAGGGTTCTACCTGGTTGTTCATGCGGTCAGGGTTCTACCTGGTTGTTCATGCGGTCAGGGTTCCTGCCTGGTTGTTCATGTGGTCAGGGTTCCGCCTGGTTGTTCATACGGTCAGGGTTCTACCTGGTTGTTCATGTGGTCATGGTTCCACCTGGCCTGGTTGTTCATGTGGTCTGGGTTCTGCCTGGTTCTTCATGCGGTCATGGTTCTACCTGGCCTGGTTCTTCATGCGGTCATGGTTCTACCTGGCCTGGTTCTTCATGTGGTCTGGGTTCTACCTGGCCTGGGATTCTTCATCCGGGTGTGATCAGGATGACGAGCCATACCATGTGTGAGCGTCATGACATGGGCATACGCACTTATTGTACATCACAACATTTTAGGAAATGGTCCTTCAAGCTTGAAATACTGTGACGTGGCTGCCCTTTCTGGCCCCGACATGATCGATGGTTGGCAGGCCCTGTGGATTGTATCTTCTGGACTCCAGTGCTGGGATACAAGTCTTTCTTGGGCTGAATTGTAATGCATTTGTCGACGCTAGCTGGACCTGGGAGTTGGGTCCGCTTTGAATCAGAAACCATCTTGTAAACACCCCAACTAGGGTTCTCTTCATGCTGCAACCAAGCTCTTCTTCAGCTGAGAAGGAAAAGAAATCCTCACTGGGGCTTTAAGATCGATGAAGAGGAATATTGAAATGTGTGCACTGGTTCTCTCCCGTAAGCGCTGTGGTGTATTCTAGTCGCTGAGAAAGAGCCCTCACATCCTACCCATTGCGTCTCTCCTTGGGGAGTCCCTGTCACTGTCTTGGCGGATGTTCCAGGTCATGTAACTGATGCAACAGCCCTTTTGAACACTGTTTCTCTGGAGGGGGCACGTCTGCAGAACAGTAGACTTCAGACAGCACAATATCCTAACATGCATCTCTGGCCACTTGGACCACACCCGGATCAATATGGCAATCTCATGCGATGTGAAGCGAGGTAGTGGCCAGAATACATGAGATTAGTTAGCTTTTTTGTACACTGGCAAGCATTGTTAATTGGTAGTTAATTGGTAGTTATTAGTTATATGGGGTAACTGAAATGTTTAGGCAAAATATTTTGTACATGAACCAACAGCAACAAACTACCAGATCGCCTCAAGGTAAGTCTGTTGGCTGTATTTTGCAATGAGACGACCACAAGATCTTCATCATCGTTCAGCTCAAGGTGAGGTGCTGGTTATGTTACTTTGGGGTGGTTCATGCTAGAACGTTACGATTCTAGTATGACGGGGTTTGGCGTTTCTGCAGATCTTGGTAGTTAGATTTGTGAAGCTCTAATGCTGCAGTACTGTGTATGGTGGATTTTAAGTCACCTTTGAGGATAACTGGCAGTACGATCAGGTTTGGCATTGGCGTTACCTCATCCACACCTTATTATGGCGTCTGGCAGTACGATCAATATTGGCATTTGCGTAAACCTCATAACTAATGAGCGTACCCAATTAAGGTAATCTGGCAGTGTCCCATTTCAATCGGTAACCAACTGCGATTATTGGTAAATTCTTATGCACTAGAAATTAGGTAGGGCACTCTTAAAATATATATTTTTAATTATCCCACAAAATACCGCAAACTACTTTGAATATTGCGCTCTACAATCAACTCAAGGATTTTCTGCGCATACATTATCGGGTCGCGTAGAAGATGGAGACATCGGCATTTACATACTACGGCTTTTTAATTCTTCAACAACCCAGTAGCTGAATATGGCTAAGTATCATTTTACTATATAAATTACTATTGATATTGCTAGTGTAAATATCTGGGCTCTGATCTGCTCAATATAGTTTCTGCTAGAAAAAAAGGAAGGGTTAAATGTGCTTATGTATTAACAAATGGTATAGCTGTTTAGAAAAGCAAAGTTAATTATTACGCAAATGCTAACATAAACTTTTGAATAAATCAAACGAAACACAAGGTAACTAAGATACATGGTGACCAAGAACTCTTATATTGATCAGTTTATTCTTGGTGAGGCAGTGATGTAAAGCGCGTCGTGATTAAATGGATGAATGTTGTGTTAACAGAAGGGGGGAACTCCAGCCCTTGCAGTCCTGATCCTGTGTGACGCAGAAGATGTCAATCCAACCACACATGTGAGTGTTTGATATTGAAGGTTTCACATTGATTCCTACAGTATTTACCCATCTTTTATAACATTATGATCTTCTCGGTGATCTCTGCAGCGTGGTCGGTGGGAGATGTCGAAGAGCCCTTGAACCAGGCTCTATCGGTGTAAGTGGCTTTCGATCAATGTTGACTTTTGTGTTAAAAGGATGTATATTGGATGCTAATGTGCTTGATTATGATGGTTCAGTACCTTGATTAAGTGTGTGGGAGTCCGCTTCCTGAAGACGTCCAACCTCTGTCTAGTTTATTGCTCATCCTTCTGACAAATGTACTCATCGCTTTGGTTAAAAGCATCTGCTAAATGCCCTCAATATAACTGTAGTTGATTGATTAAGCTAATTTACAGCAGTTTAGAAATGGCACGTCGTCTTCCAAGGTTTAGTTACATATTGTGCACCACAGCTGGGTGGACCTGAGGCTGCGGACCGGAGGGCAACCAACCCCACTCCCTGGAGCAGTAATGGGACAGCAGGGTGGACCAGGGTAACCATCACCAAGCCGCTCTGAAACAAATTGTAGAGGCTGAGTATTCTTTATCTTTTTCAGATTTTTATTCTGACGTTTTTCAAGCGCTTTGATTTGAGGTTATTCAAGCTACTTTTGCTCCTATTGCTGCCACTATAGTTTATACATTTCTCAATGAGTCAACTTGTAAACTTAAGGAAGTTAGATATTTTTTCCACCTTTACAAATGCAAGGGTGTGCAGGTTTGACCTCCTCGGCTTTGTTACCAGATTTTGGACCCAACTACTGCCGTTTGATGTTAGATCAGGACGCGTTGGTGGAGGAGCGCTGATGGAGGAGCCGTGGTGGAGGAGCGCTGATGGAGGAGCCGTGGTGGACGAGAGCTGATGGAGGAGCCGTGGTGGACGAGAGCTGATGGAGGAGCCGTGGTGGACGAGAGCTGATGGAGGAGCGTGGTGGACGAGAGCTGATGGAGGAGCCGTGGTGGACGAGAGCTGATGGAGGAGCCGTGGTGGACGAGAGCTGATGGAGGAGCCGTGGTGGACGAGAGCTGATGGAGGAGCCGTGGTGGACGAGAGCTGATGGAGGAGCCGTGGTGGACGAGAGCTGATGGAGGGAGCCGTGGTGAAACGCAAGGGTGTGCAGGTTTGACCTCCTCGGCTTTGTTACCAGATTTTGGACCCAACTACTGCCATTTGATGTTAGATCAGGACGCGGTGGTGGAGGAGCGCTGATGGAGGAGCCGTGGTGGACGAGAGCTGATGGAGGAGCCGTGGTGGACGAGAGCTGATGGAGGAGCCGTGGTGGACGAGAGCTGATGGAGGAGCCGTGGTGGACGAGAGCTGATGGAGGAGCCGTGGTGGACGAGAGCTGATGGAGGAGCCGTGGTGGACGAGAGCTGATGGAGGAGCCGTGTGGACGAGGCTGATGGAGGAGCCGTGGTGGAGAGAGCTGATGGAGGAGCCGTGGTGGAGGTCCTGCCTTAAGAATGATGTCGGGGTGAATGCAGTAAATTGATTATCACTCTCACTGCTACTGAATGGTTTCTGTTCTAAAATCTGTTACTTCAGCCATCATCTAATATGGCTGATTTAAGAGAAAACAGTCCTTGGCTTAGTGGAGGCATCAGTGAAGAAGTTTTATTGAGACTCTAACCCCTCAATGTGAAGGCTAGAGTCTACGCTACTGGTTCAAGAGTTCTACAAGTTTTAGTTTGTTTTAAATATTGACTTTCAGCTGAGGCAGCAAACTGTTTCAATAATGTTAACAGTCAAATTTCAATTGTATGCTGTTGAATTCACAGAATGTTATACCATTTTCCTGCATAACACATTTCCAAGTGTGTGCATGGTTCTTATTTATTTTTTTAACTTGCAGTATCTTTTATTCCTCTACATTTTACACCAAAAGCCAGTACTTTTGTTCAGAATGATTTGAAAGAGGCGTCCAAAGAATAATCCCACCCACTGCTCAACTACCAACCCTGTTTGTTACAGATCAGATGCCCTTGGCTGATGGAGGAACTGCATCTGGAGGACGACCATGAATCTACCGGTCAACAAGTGGTACTGGTTTGCACTGGTTTGCATGAACTGAACATGGTGGACTTGAGGCAAATTCCCTGCTGTTTGTTCCACACCAGGACTCGGTGATGATGGGGTGCTGATGGAGCCGTGCTGAGGACCTGCTGGTGAAGGACGTCCCTCGTGGGGGCAATGACGGCCGACCCTGAGGTGATTATACCTTTCACTGCCACCTCAATGTGATGGAGTAGGCTGCTAGACTAGCCACTCCACCAGCCCTACATCAGAGATTCTGAGAAAACAGTCCCTGGGTTAATGGAGCTGTGAGTGAACAGGATTTAGTCACTCACTTTTGCTCTCCATGTGAGGCTGCAGTGTCTGATTTCTCACATGAGTTCTGAAAGTCGTTATTCTGGAAAGGGGAAATATTCTACCACCAGGTGTGACTGTGATTAGCCTAACAAGCGGGTTTGAAAATCTGCCCAGTATGAGATCACTAGTGGGCGTGTCCACCTAGATCTGTGCTGTACAGAACAGTCTACCAGCCTACCCAGTGGACTGAAGTAAACGTTGCTCATCTATCCAGCACAGATCTAGGTGGACACGCCCACTAGTGATGTCATATGGGGCAGATTTTGGAAATGGCTTGAAAGGCTAATCACACTCGTACCTGGTGGTATATAATGTCCCCTTTTAAAATGAAGAAAGGTGTCTACTGAGGTGCGAGTGTTGTTTTTTTTTTTGCATGTCCTGATTGTATAGCTGACCCACCAGGATCCACTCGGAGGACTACGATGTGACTGCAGAGGTCTCTGGAAGGTGAAGGCCAGCTGTGGGTCATCATTGTGTCCGTCATGTGACGATCAGAACTAGGCCCTTCAATTATGTCTCTGAACAGCATTTTCATCAACTAGAATATTTCAGTGTTCTGACTTAAAATATTACAAACTAGAGCTGATGGAGGTGCCGTGGCGGACGAGAGCTGATGGAGGAGCGCTGATGGACGAGAGCTGATGGAGGAGCCGTGGTGGACGAGAGCTGATGGAGGAGCCGTGGTGGACGAGAGCTGATGGAGGAGCCGTGGTGGACGAGAGCTGATGGAGGAGCCGTGGTGGACGAGAGCTGATGGAGGAGCCGTGGTGGACGAGAGCTGATGGAGGAGCCGTGGTGGACGAGAGCTGATGGAGGAGCCGTGGTGGACGAGAGCTGATGGAGGAGCCGTGGTGGACGAGAGCTGATGGAGGAGCCGTGGTGGTGGAGAGCTGATGGAGGAGCCGTGGTGGAGGTCCTGCCTTAAGAATGATGTCGGGGTGAATGCAGTAAATTGATTATCACTCTCACTGCTACTGAATGGTTTCTGTTCTAAAATCTGTTACTTCAGCCATCATCTAATATGGCTGATTAAGAGAAAACAGTCCTTGGCTTAGTGGAGGCATCAGTGAAGAAGTTTTATTGAGACTCTAACCCCTCAATGTGAAGGCTAGAGTCTACGCTACTGGTTCAAGAGTTCTACAAGTTTTAGTTTGTTTTAAATATTGACTTTCAGCTGAGGCAGCAAACTGTTTCAATAATGTTAACAGTCAAATTTCAATTGTATGCTGTTGAATTCACAGAATGTTATACCATTTTCCTGCATAAACACATTTCCAAGTGTGTGCATGGTTCTTATTTATTTTTTTAACTTGCAGTATCTTTTATTCCTCTACATTTTACACCAAAAGCCAGTACTTTTGGTTCAGAATGATTTGAAAGAGGCGTCCAAAGAATAATCCCACCCACTGCTCAACTACCAACCCTGTTTGTTACAGATCAGATGCCCTTGGCTGATGGAGGAACTGCATCTGGAGGACGACCATGAATCTACCGGTCAACAAGTGGTACTGGTTTGCACTGGTTTGCATGAACTGAACATGGTGGACTTGAGGCAAATTCCCTGCTGTTTGTTCCACACCAGGACTCGGTGATGATGGGGTGCTGATGGAGCCGTGCTGAGGACCTGCTGGTGAAGGACGTCCCTCGTGGGGGGCAATGACGGCCGACCCTGAGGTGATTATACCTTTTCACTGCCACCTCAATGTGATGGAGTAGGCTGCTAGACTAGCCACTCCACCAGCCCTACATCAGAGATTCTGAGGAAAACAGTCCCTGGGTTAATGGAGCTGTTGAGTGAACAGGATTTAGTCACTCACTTTTGCTCTCCATGTGAGGCTGCAGTGTCTGAATTTCTCACATGAGTTCTGAAAGTCGTTTATTCTGGAAAGGGGAAATATTCTACCACCAGGTGTGACTGTGATTAGCCTAACAAGCGGGTTTGAAAATCTGCCCAGTATGAGATCACTAGTGGGCGTGTCCACCTAGATCTGTGCTGTACAGAACAGTCTACCAGCCTACCCAGTGGACTGAAGTAAACGTTGCTCATCTATCAGCACAGATCTAGGTGGACACGGCCACTAGTGATGTCATATGGGGCAGATTTTGGAAATGGCTTGAAAGGCTAATCACACTCGTACCTGGTGGTATAATGTCCCCTTTTAAAATGAAGAAAGTGTCTACTGAGGGTGCGAGAGTGTTGTTTTTTTTTTTGCATGTCCTGATTGTATAGCTGACCCAACCAGGATCCACTCGGAGGACTACGATGTGACTGCAGAGGTCTCTGGAGAGGTAAAGGCCAGCTGTGGGGTCATCATTGTGTCCGTCATGTGACGATCAGAACTAAGCCTTTCAATTATGTCTCTGAACAGCATTTTCATCAACTAGAATATTTCAGTGTTCTGACTTAAAATATTACAAACTAGAGCTGCTTTGCATTTGTTTCTATGCAAGTTGGAAAGAATAAAACAAATCATATTTCATGCCCTCATTAACACTCCAGCCAGGGCTTTGGTTTAAACCAGCGTCACAAGAATACCCCCCCAGTCCCCAAATTGCTCAACGACCACCACTGTTTATACAGACCAGGAGTCCTGAGGAGAGCTGATGGAGGAGCCGTGGTGGACGAGAGCTGATGGAGGAGCCGTGGTGGACGAGAGCTGATGGAGGAGCCGTGGTGGACGAGAGCTGATGGAGGAGCCGTGGTGGAGGTCCTGCCTTAAGAATGATGTCGGGGTGAATGCAGTAAATTGATTATCACTCTCACTGCTACTGAATGGTTTCTGTTCTAAAATCTGTTACTTCAGCCATCATCTAATATGGCTGATTTAGAGAAAACAGTCCTTGGCTTAGTGGAGGCATCAGTGAAGAAGTTTTATTGAGACTCCTAACCCCTCAATGTGAAGGCTAGAGTCTACGCTACTGGTTCAAGAGTTCTACAAGTTTTAGTTTGTTTTAAATATTGACTTTCAGCTGAGGCAGCAGACTGTTTCAATAATGTTAACAGTCAAATTTCAATTGTATGCTGTTGAATTCACAGAATGTTATACCATTTTCCTGCATAACACATTTCCAAGTGTGTGCATGGTTCTTATTTATTTTTTTAACTTGCAGTATCTTTTATTCCTCTACATTTTACACCAAAAGCCAGTACTTTGGTTCAGAATGATTTGAAAGAGGCGTCCAAAGAATAATCCCACCCACTGCTCAACTACCAACCCTGTTTGTTACAGATCAGATGCCCTTGGCTGATGGAGGAACTGCATCTCGAGGACGACCATGAATCTACCGGTCAACAAGTGGTACTGGTTTGCACTGGTTTGCATGAACTGAACATGGTGGACTTGAGGCAAATTCCCTGCTGTTTGTTCCACACCAGGACTCGGTGATGATGGGGTGCTGATGGAGCCGTGCTAAGGACCTGCTGGTGAAGGACGTCCCTCGTGGGGGCAATGACGGCCGACCCTGAGGTGATTATACCTTTCACTGCCACCTCAATGTGATGGAGTAGGCTGCTAGACTAGCCACTCCACCAGCCCTACATCAGAGATTCTGAGAAAACAGTCCCTGGGTTAATGGAGCTGTGAGTGAACAGGATTTAGTCACTCACTTTTGCTCTCCATGTGAGGCTGCAGTGTCTGATTTCTCACACGAGTTCTGAAAGTCGTTATTCTGGAAAGGGGAAATATTCTACCACCAGGTGTGACTGTGATTAGCCTAACAAGCGGGTTTGAAAATCTGCCCAGTATGAGATCACTAGTGGGCGTGTCCACCTAGATCTGTGCTGTACAGAACAGTCTACCAGCCTACCCAGTGGACTGAAGTAAACGTTGCTCATCTATCCAGCACAGATCTAGGTGGACACGGCCACTAGTGATGTCATATGGGGCAGATTTTGGAAATGGCTTGAAAGGCTAATCACACTCGTACCTGGTGGTATAATGTCCCCTTTTAAAATGAAGAAAGTGTCTACTGAGGTGCGAGTGTTGTTTTTTTTTTGCATGTCCTGATTGTATAGCTGACCCACCAGGATCCACTCGGAGGACTACGATGTGACTGCAGAGGTCTCTGGAAGGTAAAGGCCAGCTGTGGGTCATCATTGTGTCCGTCATGTGACGATCAGAACTAAGCCTTTCAATTATGTCTCTGAACAGCATTTTCATCAACTAGAATATTTCAGTGTTCTGACTTAAAATATTACAAACTAGAGCTGCTTTGCATTTGTTTCTATGCAAGTTGGAAAGAATAAAACAAATCATATTTCATGCCCTCATTAACACTCCAGCCAGGGCTTTGGTTTAAACCAGCGTCACAAGAATACCCCCCCAGTCCCCAAATTGCTCAACGACCACCACTGTTTATACAGACCAGGAGTCCTGAGGAGAGCTGATGGAGGAGCCGTGCACCTGGAGAACCATGAGTCTGCCTGCCAACAAGTAGTACTGGTATGTTTGCATGAACTGAACATGACTTGCACTGGGAAACTAACGTTTACTACCAGACATTATAGCAAACTACCACTGATGTCAGACCATCAAACTACCAATGTGATTGTGCCCAGACATTGAGGCCAAACAGCCCTGTTTGTCCCCAAACAGGAAGGGCGGGGCAGAGGGAGGTGATGGAGGACCTGCCTGGTGCAGGATGTCAGGGTGGGGCGACTGACACACGGCTCCAAGGACATAACCACTGAGGAGAGAGCTGAAAGAGGAGCCATGCATCTGGAAGGTGAGTCTGGTGCTGATGGAACTCTTAACAGGGCAGGATGGGGTGTTGGACTCGCCATCAAATGGTACTGGGTTTCACCCCTGAGTTCTCAGACCACATGGCATGACGCACTTCTGAATTGACCAAGTTTCTTTGGCTCGGATGGTCTGCTAAATAACTCACTCATTGTATTCATATCATCCGTCCTTGTAAGGTGCAGTTGAAATGCTGTGTCCAGTTTGGGACGGACACACCTGAGCTGCGTCAAAGCTGTATCTCTGACCAGCTGAAGTCCTTTAGGTCAGTAGCCCACTGCTGAAGATTACATGGATATTGTGTTAATTGACTACAGGTGTCATAACCTTTTGATAACATGACACTATCTAGACAGTCAACTGAACAATATGCTGTTTTCCCCTGTCCACATTTCAGTGATCAACAACTGCCACTCATCGCTGGCCTGTGGATTCATCTCCTCCACACTCACACAACAGGACTTTGGCCTGTGGATTCATCTCCTCCACCCTCCCACAACAGGACTTTGGCCTGTGGATTCATCTCCTCCACACTCGCACAACGTGACCTTCTCACCATCTGTTGCACGTTTGGCTGCACCTAGCGTGGTCCATCAAGGGTTCCTCCCCCCCACAGTGGGAGGGTTCCTTGTCCTTCAAGGCGTCGGGGTTCAGTGTTAGGGACAGAGTTAGGGACAGATGGCTGCACTGGATTCACGATATACGCTTTGTGATCAAAATGGGTTTGGACATCGGACAAAACGCTTCCCAAAATGTTTCAATGTGCAAACGATTTTCTAAAATGTATGCTCATGGTGTTTATATAAAATCGTATATAACAAATTCTACCTGGTTGTGTGGCTTTTTCTGCATGTTGTGCATTATGTGATGTTTAATACTGACCATAATGAGTTAACCTATACACATCTACCCTCGACCTCACCTTGACCCCCCCTCCCTACCCTCACCTTGACCTACCCTCACCTAGACCCCCGACCTCTACCCTCACCTTGACCCCCCCCTCTACCCTCACCTTGACCCCCCCTTACCCTCACCTTGACCCCCCCCTCCCTACCCTCATCTTTACGACCCGCCGACCCTCTACCCCTCACCTTTGACCCCCCCCCTCTACCCTCACCTTGACCCCCCCCTCTACCCTCACCTGGACCTCCCTGACCCCCCCCTCTACCCTCACCTTGACACCCCCCCTTTTACCCTCACCTTGACCCGCCCCCTCTACCCTCACCTTGACCCACAGCCCCTCTACCCTCACCTTGACCTCTACCCTCACCTTGACCTCTACCCTCACCTTGACCCCCCCCCTTTACCCTCACCCTTGACCCCCCCCCTTTACCCTCACCTTGACCCCCCCCCTCTACCCTCAACTTGACCCCACCCCCCTCCAACCTCACCTTGACCTCTACCCTCACCTTGACCTCTACCCTCACCTTGACCCCCCCCTCTACCCTCACCTTGACCCCCCCCTACCCTCACCTTGACCCCCCCTACCCTCACCTTGACCCCCCCCTCCCTACCCTCACCTTTACGACCCCACCGACTCTACCCCTCACCGTGACCCCCCCCTCTACCCTCACCTTGACCCCCCCCCTCTAACCCTCACCTTGACACCCCCCTTTTACCCTCACCTTGAACCCCCACCCCCTCTACCCTCACCTTGACCCCACCCCCCTCTACCCTCACCTTGACCTCTACCCTCACCTTGACCTCTACCCTCACCTTGACCTCTACCCTCACCTTGACCCCCCCCCTCTACCCTCACCTTGACCCCCCCCCCCCTTTACCCTCACCTTGACCCCCCCCTCTACCCTCACCTTGACCTCTACCCTCACCTTGACCCCCCTCTACCCTCACCTTGACCCCCCCTCTACCCTCACCTTGACCCCCCCTCTACCCTCACCTTGACCCCCCCTCTACCCTCACCTTGACCCCCCCTCTATCCCTCACCTTGACCCCTCTACCCTCACCTTGAGACCCCCCCCTCTACCCTCACCTTAACCCCCACCCCCCCACCACTCACTTCCATTATAAAATGTATAGTTTAAAAAAATAATATGTAGTAAGGAATAGAAAAAAAAGTACTTGTACGTGCGATTCCAAGGTAATGAGAACATTTTAAAAGTCGAATGGCGTCTTAGGTGAACAAATGTAGGAGATAGGTCCCAACACTTGTAGAGAATATTACAGGAACAAAGCCTAGGAATAACAAGTGGGTGAGCGATGCATGTAGCGCTCGCCTATATTTGCCCACAAATATGTAAGTGCCCCCCCCATCTGAGCAGTCCGGATCCAGGCCTGCGACCCCGGCACTCTGACCAGGTCCCACATCCCCCTTCTGTTGGCAATCCTAATGAGGGTCGCTGGAGCCTGCATGCCGTGTTCATGCCATGTCTCAGCCAATCAGAGGCGTGTACAGTCCCACTGCATTAGTCTCACATGTCAAGCAGATCAGTTATTCATACTGGCTGCTTGTCTGTTGGTACACAGTTCAGATGGTTTATTAAAGTCACTGAATAATAGTTTATAACACTTTAGGATGTACGGTTGATTCCCTCAGAGGAACCACGGCTATGGCAGGGAGTTACTTAATAAGGGGTCCTCCTCGCTGAGAAAAGAGATGCATTTAGTCATAAATGGAGGATCTGTTATATTTGTCTCCTGTCTTGTTGAACGCAGTCTACCCTGGAGGATCTCCAGCAGACGTAGAAGATCACTGCACGTCTGCCGGCCTATATAACCTGATGCAGGGATGGCATTTATGCACACCTATGCCTCTGAAGTTCAGTGCAAATAAAAAAATATTTAGACGTCTCGTAAATATACCTCTGATCAGTGATTGAGTAGGTTGAATGTTTAAAACCCAAGAGAGGGCGCAAACAATCGTTTTTCTGGCTTTTGATATACTGAAACGGTTCACAAGTGGATATTAAATAACACACTTTAGTAATCCCAGCGGGAGACGAAGAAAACGCTTCAGCTATCAGCCAAAACAACATTCAATGTTTATCAGTGGGTATGTAGATTCATGAGTTTGTAATGATCCACAAAGTACGACTGTTTCAGAGCACCCCGCTTTAAAAAAGGCCAAACAATGGGGAGTGTTGACAGCTGAGGGATCCCCCGGTAGAGAGAGAACTCTTACTGCCTATTGCATCATTTCAACAGCGTTTGTGTTATGGAGTCTTCAGCCTCTCAGACCAGTAGCGCGCTGTCCCTGGGGAGAGCACCAGGCCTACCCCAGCAGTGAGCAGACAGCCATATTCTCCATACACACACACAGGGTTTATTGTATGCGTTTGTAATATCATTATTTTAGACCTGTTCCTAGTATCAACACGTTGCAGATCTGTGTCTGAGACAAGAGCACACACTAAGGCTAAGAGCACAGCTGGGTGAGGGGGTGTTCATTTCTCTGATGGCTGTGTGTCCTCTGTCTCTATCGGTGTGGTTGCGTCCTGTGGGGTTAGGAGTTGGAGGTGAATATCTCAACACACACATCGCCTATGCCATCCTACAGCATGGGTGTTGGAAGCCCAACAACCAACACTGTGTTCTTGTCGGCCTACACTGACATAAACTTTTTGTTTTTACTGTGATTCGCTCTCCAATACGCTGCCTGAAATGAGTTCGCCCTTAAAGGGTGAAAATACGTGATTTTACCCTGAAGATTGAGGCAGCTGCAATTGAATAATATGACCACTGGAGCGGTGTTGTTACGATGATTAATCTCAGTATTTACTACGAACGAGGCTGATGATTGCGTTGAGCGTCATGATAAATTTGGGACCAATCCACAGATTGCTGGGCTTATGAATGAGTTTGACTTTCACTTTGGAGCCAGATGAACTCTTGGCTAAAGCGGGCGGATGGAAGCAAAGCAACAACTGACTTGACACAAATATAAAGTCGCTTCCCCAGCGGGCAGGGGCTTCCCAGAACAGAACCATACCGCCAACATTTAATTGTTGCCCTGGCTAAAAATAGAAGTTTTTAAAACAAAAGGGGTCTGGAGCGATACAACAACAAACTTGTTTTATTTATTGCCATGAATGTAAAAGTTATTGTCTTTACGAGTTCAACAATTAAACTAATAGTAGATGCATTTGGCATTGTTGAGGGAAATTTATAGCCCCCATAACATTTACATTTAAGGCAGTGAGCTCAAACATTTTTATCAAAAGCGGCTTACAATTAGTGCATTTGTCAGAAGAGAAACAATATGTTGCTGTCTGTACAGTAAGGATGTTCATAGAGCCATTCGCACGTACAAAAAACAAAGCTAGGATAAGACGCTACACAACCTCTCCTCTCTCCTTTACGCCCTCCTCTCCTCTCCTCTCTCCTTTACTCCCTCCTCTCCTCTCTCCTTTACTCCCTCCTCTCCTCTCTCCTTTACTCCCTCCTCTCCTGTCTCCTTTACTCCCTCATCTTCCTCTCCTCTCCTTTACTCCCTCCTCTCCCTCTCCTCTCTCCTTTACGCCCTCCTCTCCTCTCCTCTCTCCTTTACTCCCTCCTCTCCTCTCTCCTTTACTCTCTCCTTTACTCCCTCCTCTCCTCTCTCCTTTACTCCTTCCTCTCCCTCTCTCCTTTACTCCCTCCTCTCCGTCTAGAACGGAGATAAGATGCAACAAAGCCTGTTTCAGCAGAGGTCTGATCCCCCCCATCCGCCATCCCATTACTCAACAAAGCCAAACCCCACAGATAATGTATGTAACAATGTATGTATCCCCCTGTACCGAACCCCAATGTATGTTCGTCATCAATGTCAACTGTATAAATGTCTTATGTATGTTCCTTATGTGCGTATGACGAGAAATGATGATGAGAAATGAATGAAGGAAACTGAAAAAGAATTTCCCTAAGGGGACAAAAAACTAACTAACTAACTTTTACTCCCTGGTCTACACCCTCCTCTCTTCTTTACTCCCTCCTCTCCTCTCTTTTCTCCATTACTCCCTGCTCCCCCCCTACCCGACTACTCCCCTTCCTCTCCTCCTCTCCTTCAGTCCTCCAGGGTGGGCTGGGACTTCAGAGAGGGTCCATCTCCTTGGCCCTGTATCGTCATCACCAGAGCACCGCCAGCAGGACCAACGTGATCAGATATGTGAGGATGCCTGGAAGGACCCCTGAAGAAGGTCCAGAGCCTGAGAATGCCCTCTCTTTGCCTGTTAAGAAAGAACATTTACATTTAGGGCATTTAGCTGGACGCTTTTATCCAAAAGGTACTCAGAAGAAAGAGAAACACAATATATCGCTGACGGTGCATTAAGGATGTTCATGGAAACAAAGTGCTGAGCTCTAACAATCGCTAGGTTAACTCATCCCGTATGCAACACAGATAGCTAGGAAAAAGGAACAGTTGATTGTCGTCAGCATCATGGGATAAACTGTGTGATGTGATTACAGAGCCCAAGGGTCTGGTATAGAGGGAGAACAGAAGGGGACCCAGTACTGAGCCACGAGGTACACAAGGGTCAAGGGTGCAGGGTTTGGACAAGGATCCCTTCCATGTGACCTTATGGTTCGATTGGTCAGGTGCGAAGTGAATCAAGATAGCGCAGTCAGCGAGTCAAGTTCAGCAAAAGTGGCGAGGATTGTTTTGTGAGTGACAGTTGGTTCAAGATGGTGTATTAGAAAGGAATGAAAGAAGAGATACCGGTCTGTAGTTACAGAAGTCGGCGATGTGAAGAATCGCACAAAGTCGACATTTCGAACTCACAGCCACCAAGAAACCCGGTCGGTAACGACCTCGTGGAGATTTAAGACCAGACTGTTTTGCAATGTTGACCACATCCTGCCACAACAAAAAGTGTTTTCCGGCATGGTACATCTGCAGCGAATGTGTTTCCGTTACCTCCAAGATGCAAACTTCTAAGTGATAGAGATACGGCGTAGTGCTTATAGACTTAAAAGCTGACTTTAATAACTAAGTTAACTTTTACACAAGCTTTAATAACACCTGGGCATTGGTGATGACTTTATAAATTCAACAATATTTTTGGATGTTTAAAAGAAGGAATTGACACCAAGCCACCAATCCTCCCTTTCAAGGAGGCTTACTGTCACTTACTATCATGGTCAACCCATTGTATTATACGTCTATTCTCAGAAATTATGCAACAATCCTTGGTGTCCATGCAGTAACATTAAGTCGACGTCTGTGCCGGTAAATGTTATGAGGTGACTCACCTTCAGCTTTGACCTTCACAGGGGTTTTCTCTGAGAGCTTCGAGGAGATTGGGTTCCTGTGTCCGTCAGGGCCCTCGATCCACTCCACGGCCTGGCAGTAGACCACTCCCTGGTCCGACTGGTTTACTTTGGCTATGTTCAGCTGGTATGTGGCCTCGCCCACTTTGACCAGCTGAACGCCCCCGGCTCCGTAGCGTTCTCTGAACCTCGGCCCGGGACTCTGGGTCAGGTCCCGATCCAAGGAGACGATTGGGTGGGGGTGCTTTTCCCCGTCCGGTTGGAGGTACCAGGTGACAGACAGGTGTGTTCTTTGGACGGTGTTGCTTGAGGCCTTGACATTTAGAGTGAGCGCGTTGCCTTGGTCCAGGCTCAGGGAGGTGGGGGCCAGGGAGCGAGAGACTCAGGGTGTCTTTAATCACTGGAAGAAGAATTAAATCAGTGTTTATTGTTTATGCTGCTGATGGTCTTTCTCTACTATTTGATCAGAATAGATTCAAAGTTGACGTTACCTTTCACGATGATCTTGGCAGAGTAGTCACCATCGTAGCTGCCCTCCTGGTTCGCCACAGCACACTCATACTCCCCCTCGTCGCTCGCCTTCAGATCGGTGATGGTGAACACCACCGAGGTGGGATCCATGCGCTCCACGCTGATTGTCTTGTTGCGCACACGGCCACTAAAGAGGACATCCCCAAGGTTTGGGTCTCTGGTGCTGATGATGTCATGATTAGTTCCCTCGTGTTGCTTTCGGAACTCGAACTCGATCCAGCTTGCGCTGTCGTTGATGCCCCTCACATGGCAGGGGATGCTGAGCTGATGGCCGACGGCCCGATACAGAGGGCCCTTGGGAACCTCCGTCGACACGCGAGTCCCGCCTGGATCGAGCAGGAAACAAAATCAATATTATCATTCAAATATATTAATTTATGTCTTTGTACAAGTAGAAACGCCTTGTTCCCACTACATGTGTCCGTTGACGGGTGACTGAGGGTGTGTCTGACATATAGGGGACTAGTCTTTGTAGACGCATGCTGCAGCCAATCAAATCGCTTCCTGCTACAAAGCCGCTACATAGTCACCAACAGGTGACTAAAAACAATCTTATCATCCCACATTTCGTTAAAAAAATATAAAGCCCAGATTTTTCCTGCTTCTTATTTTTCTCCTGCTTGTTAGGGTTAGGCAAAATGCATCCAGTCGACGCGTGGAGTGTATTTGCATAACTGCGATCTGATTGGCCGACGGATCCGCCGCGCCCTGAAAAGTTGAACATTGCTCAACATTTTGACGCAGGCCAAGGAGCCGAATGGACGGACGGACTCACAATGCATTTCACGCCCCATGCAAGGTCCATGAGATCCGTCGACGGACGGAGGTAGTGTGAACAAGGCCTCACACGCTATGGATGTGCAGAGAAGAGCCCAGTATCTGTACTTGTGAAGGCAGCAAAACTATTTATATTCAAGTAAAAGTGGAGATAGTTGTCTATAAGGTGAAATAATCCTGAGTCTATGTGGATACCTATGGTTAATGTTTTTTTTTTTCTTATTTAAGGATATTAATGTTAATATAAGTGTTCTCATTTTGATCCGAGCAATAAACATTTATAACCATAAACATAATTTTAAAACTTACATTCTTTCTTAATCCACACTTGAACCAATAAACTTAAGTCTATACTAATGGCTATGTGGACATTGTGAACCCCGCTCTGACCGAAGGACGCTGAACAGACTGAATGCAAACAGAGGGAAATAAACTGTTCCTGGGGACCCAGGCTGACTGGGCGGTGAGCCCAGGCTGAGGTGAACCACTCCACTCCACAATCCCCTCCTCCAGTCAAACTAACCCGCTCCACTTGTTGCTGGTTCCAACAGGAACGGCAAAGAGGCGTTCTTATAAATGACCTCAGCAACCAGTTATGGTATAAAGAAAACTGGTAAAATATGAAATGGTGGCGTAGCAATGTACCGCAGGAGAAGACGGAGAACAAATATAATATATTACATTGTGTATATAAAGTGTATGTATGTATATATGAACTTACAATATATTAGGAAAAAACACAAAAACACATAACACAAAAACACACAAAAAACATTTTCTTCCCGAATACCATTCAACCCCCCCCCCCCCCCCCCAAACCCCACATTAAACATTATGTTTGATTCCCCCTGAGGTCTTACCAGGTTGGAGGTGAAGCATTCCTACGAGCAGAGTCACCACATAAACTAACTTCGAAGAGCTCATGTTGAGGCGACAGGAGACTGTGTGGGACTGCCCAGGAATATGCACCACGGACACGAGGTCCTCTGGTAAGGTTGCACTTCCCCGGACAGTAACCGAGAAACAAAACCGAAAGTAAAATCACAAAAGGGATATGAAAAAAAAAGGAAAACTAGAGTGCAGATGAATACATTGTTACAGTGCTCATCTTGGAGGAGCTGTAGTCAAAGTTTTATATTTCTGTCAACTTTCCCTTTTTATTCAAAACATTTATTTTTAAGGTGCCAATTGCACAAAGTGCGAAGGCAACCTATTGTAATAGTTAGTTTTATTAGGGTGCCAAGAACAAAGTGCGAAGGCGACCTATTGTAATTGTTAGTTTTATTATTATTATTCCGCCACGTTTGACTTACACAGCCTAAACCGCTCGCACTCTTTTTATGGAACTTACTACAGCTGTAGAGCCTGACTCAAGATTAACAGACAGCAAATATTACACTGATTGGCCAAAAGGTGGCGCTATAGCAACAGTCCAAATATGCAAACTTTGAACAAACATATCTCATAACTGCTCTGACTTAGAGTCATGAAACTTTGTTAACACATGCATATCCTCATGATGAACAAATATGCCTCAATAACCTATGATTTTTTTGATAGATTTACGACTATCTCGAACTTTGTTTAAAACACTCAATTCCTTAAGGATCCTAGGTTTTTTCACTTAGCCAAAAATCCTGTAACAACTATCATCTATGGACCAATGTCTTCAATCTGAAGTCTGGACAATAAAAACTAAAACGCCCAGGAGCCATTAACTTCTAAAAAGGGTGTGGTTTAAAACGTGTAAAGACATAAACGCTTATATCAACATCAAAATGGACCCCTATAATCTTGAGTCCAATACAAAAGTTATTGAAAATCAAATTCTGAACAGGATCAAGTCCACATATTTTCAATTAGGGTGTGGTATTGAAATGGGCGTGGCCTGTTACTCAAATCACCACAGTTCATAGAAGGAATGTTTGATTTGAGCGGGACCAACTTAATGGCTGTTGAGGACCAAAGTTCCAACTGCTCAAGTAAAATGAAGTTGATTGACAAAACAACATGGCCGCCAGAGGCTCAAAATCGTCCAAAATGAACGTAATGTCAAAAGACAAGGTTAACTTAAACCGATCATCATCAAACTTGGTGTAGTCAAAGGCACATGGGTCAAGATTAACCCCTCCAAATGTCCATATCGGGCTATAGGGAGCGGTAAACAATTAACTGAAAATGTGACCTCTCCAAATTGTACCCAGATCGGGCGATAGGGGGAGCTATATCAATTAACTGAAAATACAGACTTTGGATGGACATATTTTCTGACCCCTTTCACCTACAGTTATGAAATCATGTATACATTTGTCCAATAAGCTGTAACAAAATGGTGGCTGGACGTCCAAATTAGCCCAATCAATGTTTGGTGAAAAAAGGCGGGGTTAACTTGAGTCAATCAAAACCAAACTTGGTGTATTTAAAGAAGCATAGGTCAAGGCTAAATTTCATCAAAATAATATGATGCTATGATTGCTAAAGCAATCTATTGAAAACTTAAATAACTCAAATCATCAGCCTTTTGACATAAGGTCATGAAAATGTGTTGGCCCATCACCAGATCGAAGCTGAGGCTATTCCAGTGATGTCATGCGTATGCAAACAAAAAGGGTCTTAATGTTCTTCGTCAGGGTCTTCATTGACTGCATCATGGCCTAATGGTCTATCAGGGTTTTTATGGTCTGCGTCAGGGTTTTAAATGGCCTGCCAGGGTGGGTCTTAATGGTTGGTGTCTCTGTAGCTTCAATGCAAATGAGGGGAGAGATGGGTCCAGGAGGAGGGTGGGGGTGAGCCCCTGAACAGCTTGCGGCCATGGTACCATGTGCTCTGTGCTCTGAGGCTATATATCTAAATAATATATTATACATAGATATCTATATCATATAATTGACATTATCACGGCCAAAAGCTGTGTGGGCCTCCAGATGCTATTATGAATCTCAAACGACTGCGTCGGGTTCTCCGATCGTCTCTGGTTCTTCCACTTCCACATCAATCTGAAGTAGACTGAACCATGACATGGAGGAGAAAGGGACTGTTGCCCGTGATTGTTGACCGCGAATGTCTCCCGCCAGAGCCCCGCTGCCCGCTGCCGAGGCACCACTGCCGAGGCACCACTGCCGAGGTGGTGGGTGGGGCAGCGGCAGTGGGGCAGCGGCAGGGGCCCCGCGGCGGTGGGGCAGCGGGCGGTGGGGCCCCGCGGCGGCGGGCAGCGGGGCTCCGTTGAGAAACAATCGCGGGCAGCAATCCCTTTCTCCTCCACGGTTCATGTATACAGGGAGACAAAGCCAAAGTTTCTTTCCCCCCCAATTCCTTCTCAACCATGGCTGAGATATCCCACACTACGAGTCTCATTGTGGTAATACCAGAGACGTCACAGAACCCGACGTGTTATGCGCAATAATACCAAGAGCAGAGCGGTTATCCAAATAAAGTGTACAACACTTGCGTTACAGTGTGAGTATTCACACGCACGCACGCACGCACGCACGCACGCACGCACGCACGCACGCACACGCACACGCACACAGACGGCGCTCGCACGGTCGTAGCTCATTGGGCAAAGCAGAGAAAGGGGAGGTAGCATGTCCCCGTGTAACGACATACTGGGAAAATTCCATGACGGCGCATCTCAGTTTCGTTTTTTCAAAGGCAGAGCAGAATGCCTAGTGCTCAATTTCGCAATTTCTAGCTACTGGGTTAGTTAGAAATTGTGTTGCCAATTGCGATAGGTAGGCTAGGGGAACTCATTTTAATGTTAGAAAGCCTCAGAAAGTAAAATTTTCATGCCAAGGGATCTTTAATGCCAAAATTGTACATATTCTGCCATTAAGCACAGAGGCCCAACTGCCATTAAGCGGACAGTCTAGTTTGCTTAGAAACCTTTAAGTTGTCTGTTGGTCGCTAACATTGAAGGCTCTGCATAACACTGGGGATTATAGATATAGCCAATATATAACCTGAACTATGCAACTTTTCTACATTTAAGATATCTTGGGCTGTACTCACAAAGAATCTTAGAGCTAAAAGTAGCACCTAATACTCGGAGAGTTTAAAAGTCCTCGAGAGACTCCTAACTCAGTTAGACCTATTCACGAAGAATCTGAAAATGTCTGCAGCGAGATGAAACGTTTTGGAGACGATACACTTTCGGAACGATACATTTTCAACCAATTTGTTTTATTTATTGCCATGAATGTAAAAGTTATTGTCTTAACGAGTTAAACAATCCAACTAATGGTTGATGCATTTGACATTGTTGAATTATATTATATAGGGTGACCAGACGTCCCCGATTTCCGGGGACAGTCCCCGTTTTGGGTGACCTGTCCCCGGTCAAAGCTGTCCCTCAAAATGTCCCAGATTTTGACACTGAATAGGTGAAAAATGCGCGCAGACTCAAACACCAGTTATTACGGTAGCCATTTAACAAATCTCCAGAGAAGACGTTGTATGACGTACAGACGTTATCAGGACGTACGACCAGACGCGGCAGCGTCAACAACAACAATCTAGAGGCGGCAAAAAGGAAAGAAAAGAAGACCAGCGGTCATAAATGGTATGTTGTGTATGAACTTATTTATTTTGTGTGAATTGGCAGTAGACTTGGCTGTGTGTGTGTGTGTGTGTGTGTGTGTGTGTGTGTGTGTGTGTGTGTGTGTGTGTGTGTGTGTGTGTGTGTGTGTGTGTGTGTGTGTGTGTGTGTGTGTGTGTGTGTGTGTGTGTGTGTAAGTGTGAGTGTGTGAGAGAGAGATAAGTGATGTAACGTTAAAGTAAGTTGTTTATCTGAATTGAAGACCTAACTTAACGTTATAAAAGTCAGTGGACGTTAACATTATGACAATGTTTTCATATACGGTATGTCATTATAAATGCAGACCATCTGATTAGCTGATGCCCTGAGTCATGTATAATATTAATATACTCATATGTTATGACTTGGTAATTATTATTAATTACTTCTTGAATGATATTTACTAGCTACTGGTCTGGCAGCTGTCTTTGCACATGACACTTAACTTTGGAAGAGAGATGTTTTTTCTAAAGTATTCTACATTTGTGTTTTTGACACTGCTGTGCGCTACTGATACATGATATTTGTGGGTGCTGATATTTTGATTTATTAACCAGGTCCTTTTGTGTAATAAAAGCTGGTTAAAATACATGAAAAAGTACTTACTACTACCATTTTTTATTTCATAATGATAATATTTAATGATTTTTCACCGCCGCCTTGAAAATGTCCCCGATTTCCATTTCAGAAATCTGGTCACCTTAATATTATAGCCCCCCTAACATTTACATTTAAGGCAGTGAGCTCAGACACTTTTATGCAAAGTGTCTGAGCTCACTGCCTTCAGTCCTCCAGGTTGGGGTGGGACTTCAGAGAGGCTCCATCTCCTTGGCCCTGCATCGTCATCACCGGATCACCGCCAGCCAGACCAACGCGATCAAATATGGGAGCATGCCTGGAAGGAACCCTGAAGAAGATCCAGAGTCTGGGGCAGCTCCCTCATTAACTGTTAAGAAAGAAAATATACATTAACGGCATTTAACGACTTTTATCCAAAAGGTACATTCTCAGAGGAAAGACAAACAAAAATATATATCGCTGTCGGAACAGTAAGGACGTTCATGGAAACAAGTGCCAAGCACTAACAATTGCTATGAAACAAAGATAGCTAGGATGAAATTCTACACAATGCTAAGTAATATTTGTAAGTGCCAGGATGTACAACATACAATAGATGTGTACATTAAGTGCCAGGATGTATAAACATACAATAAGTGAAAAGAGTTAGGGGCGGTTGTGGGTAAGGAGGGAGGAGGATGCAGAGTCCAGGTGAACTCTTGTGAGCACTCGAGCTGATTTGTGTGGTTTGACTAACAATTTGGGCATAGGCAGGGGCAGCACCATTGACCACCTTGTAGGCCACTACCATCGTCTTAAATCCGATGCAAGCTACTGTAGGGAGCCAGTGAATGTCATGGAAAAGGGGGTTCACATGAGAGAACTTTTGGTTGAACACGAGGTGTGCTGCAGCTTTCTGGACATGCTAACCCAGATGTTCTGAGATGCGTGTTGCAATCAGGATTCTCTCAGAGGAGAGGAAAGAGGAACAGTTGAGGGTCGTCAACACACCAGTCATGGGAGAAACCGTGTGATGTGATAACAGAGCCCAAGGATCTAGTATATAGGGAGAACAGAAGGGGTCCCAGTACTGAGCCTTGATGTACACCGGTATCAAGAGTGCAGGGTTTAGACAAGGTGCCATTCCATGTAACCTAATAGGTGCGATTCGTCAGGTAGGAGTCAGCGATGCCGAGTTGTGCGACAGTGGTGAGGAGGATCTGGTGGTTCACGGTGTTGAACGACGCGGACAGGTCGAGGAGAATGAGAATCGATGGCGAGAACCGCACAAACAACATAACCAGCTCACAGCCATCAGGAAACACGGTCGGTAATGACCTCGAAGTGGAGCACATTGAGAAGAGAACAAACTGGTTTGCACCGTTGGCCACATCCTGCCGCAGCATAATGTGTTGTCAGGCAGGGTTCATCTGCAGCGAACGTGCTTCTGTTACCTCCAAGATGCAGACTTCTGAGCGATAGAGATACAGCGTAGTGCTTATAGAATTCAAAGCTGACTTTAATAACTAAGTTAACTTTTACACAAGCTTTAATAACACCTGGGCATGACTTTCTAAAATCAATAATCATGTCTTTAGTTTTAGACATTTAATAGTAGAAAATGACACCAAGCCACCAATCCTGCCCTTCAAGAAGGCTTACTATCACTTACTATCATGGTCAACCCATTGTATTATGCGCCTATTCTCAGAAATGATGCAACAATCCTTGGTGTCCATGCAGTGACGTTATGTCGACCTCTGGGCCGGTAAATGATATGAGGTGACTCACCTTTAGCTTTGACCTTCACAGGGGTTGCCTTTGATTGCTTCCAAGAGATCGGGTTCCTGTGTCCGTCAGGGCCCTCGATCCACTCCACGGCCTGGCAGTAGACCACTCCCTGGTCCGACTGGTTTACTTTGGCTATGTTCAGCTGGTATGTGGCCTCGCCCACTTTGACCAGCTGAACTTCCCTGGCTCCGTATCGTTTTCTGAACCTCGGCCCGGGACTCTGGGTCAGGTTCCGGTCCAGGGAGACGATTGGGTGGGGGTGCTTTTCCCCGTCCGGTTGGAGGTACCAGGTGACAGACAGGTGTGTTCTTTGGACGGTGTTGCTTGAGGCCTTGACATTTAGAGTGAGCAGGTCGCCTTCGTCCAGGCTCAGCGAGGTGGGGGCCAGGGAGGAGACTCTCAGGGTGTCTTTAATCACTGGGAGAAGTATTAAATCAGTGTTTATTGTTTATGCTGCTGATGGTCTTTCTCTACTATTCGATCAGAATAGATTCAAAGTTGACGTTACCTTTCACGATGATCTTGGCAGAGTAGTCACCATCGTAGCTGCCCTCCTGGTTCACCACAGCACACTCGTACTCCCCCTCGTCGCTCGCCTTCAGATCGGTGATGGTGAACACCACCGAGGTGGGATCCCTGCGCTCCACGCTGATTGTCTTGTTGTGCACACGGCCACTAAAGAGGACATGCCCATATTTTGGATCTCTGGTGCTGATGATTTTATGATTAGTTCCCTCGTGTTGCTTTCGGAACTCGAACTCGATCCAGCTTGCGCTGTCGTTGATGCCCCTCACATGGCAGGGGATGCTGAGCTGATGGCCGACGGTCTGATTCAGAGGACCCTTGGGAACCTCCATGGTCACCCGAGTCCAGCCTGGATCCAGCAGGACACAATATCAATAATATCATTCAAATATATCAATTTATGTCTCTATTATAAGTATAGACTTACACACTATGGCACTGCAGAGAGCAGAGCCCAGTATCTGTACTTGTGGAGGCAGCACAAACTATTTGTATTCAAGTAAAAGTGGAGATAGTTGTCATTAAGGTGAAATAATATACTGTATGTGGATATATATGGTTAATGTAGGGATGGTGTTATTTTTTTTCTTATTTTAGGATATTAATGTTAATATAAGTGTTTTGATCCCAGCAATAAACATTTATAACGATAAACATCATTTTAAACTTAAATTCAGTTCTTAATCCACACTCGAACCAATAAACTTAAGTCTATACTAATGGCTATGTGGACATTGTGAACCCCGCTCTGACCGTAGGACGCTGAACAGACTGAAATAGTGGCGTTGCAATTCACCGCAGGAGAAGACGTAGCACAACTATAATATATTACATTTTGTACAGTATATAAAGTGTATGTATATATGAAATAACTATATTCTGAAAAAAACGATTTGTTCCCGAATATCATATTGGGATTCCCCCCATAACACACACACTCCAAATAAAACAGTTCTCAGTATGTTTGATTCCCCCTGAGGACTTACCAGGTTGGAGGTGAAGCAGTCCTATGAGCAGAGTCACCACATAAACTAACTTCGAAGAGCTCATCATGGTGATGCCACAGGAGTGTGTGACTGCCGAAGACTATGCCGAGGATTATGAAGCACAGACATCTGATACTCTGGGTAGGTTTCACGTACCTGGCAGTAACCGAGAAACAAAAGCGAAAGGTAAAAATCACAAACAGGCATGTGTATTTGAATACTTTGTTACAGTGCTCAACAGGAGATGATGTTAAGACTCTACAAAACTGACCGGGACTTCCGTTTTAAAAGAATAATTTTCCTGAGATTAGCAGCGGTTGGAAAAAATAGTGTTAGTGTTAGTTCACAAGTAAATAAAATATTTAGCATAGGTCGTCTGGTCATTTTGACATGTTTGACATTTTGACATGCATCCAATGTTGGCAATGTGACATGATATGGCTAAGCTAACACATAAACAAGAGGAGCTAGGAAAGGAAATTAACTGTGTTTAAGTTCAGAAGGGCCAAACGTGTGGCTACTACACACAGCACTACAAAAGCCGTCAAGATTGAAAAAGATAAAAATATTTGTTGCACAGATGAACGCTGTATCACATCACGAGCTGGCTGTTTTCAATTCACAACACGCATTCCATCAAAACTAGCTTACATCAGGCATTCTGACCAAAACGCATGCACTCCCCCCACAATTATTCCAGAATTCAAGCAAAGCAAGAATGACCAAAAGTCACTTTGTGTCAGCAAGAGACTGACTCCTCAATTGCAAGTTAAAACAGCCGACCACTTGAATACAAAAAACACAAAAGATCTTGCCACAGCACCAGCAAATCTTAGGCAATAAATATCGCGTCTTACCTTTATTTATGTGGCGGTGGTCTGCAGATGCATCCCGTGGTGTAGCCTACCACATCCATTTAGTTCAACAGGTTATCGTTCTGATACTGTCCATGGTACTAGCAACCTGCTTAGGTGCTTTTTACCTACGTATGTATTCAGACTAAAATGACTTGATTGTCTGATGCCTCATCATCCCAGCCAAAGAGTATTGGTAGGCCTATTATTAGTAATGGCTATTTGCCAAATCGAAAAAATAACTTCACAAAGTGTGTATTTTTCAGATGTATTTGTTATCATTCGTAGTGTTGATCAGCAGAGAAATAGTTCGCCAAAGACGTTGACGTCGCTTAGCAACCGAAGTCGCTGGGTGTTGAAAAGTTACCGGACTACTTGAGGAGTGATACCAGAGACGTCATTATAGGCAAAAAGTCCTTTGTTTTCCATGACAGCAGTCAATTATTAGCAATGGTGAATTATCAAATATAATTCACCGCCGGATGTTGTGAAGAGCCCATGCAATGGAACGGAGCGTTTCACGGCATTGAGAAGACCCAATCCATAATAATTCAACTCGATTTTTATTTTATTTTTTTACAAGTGGTGGGGACAAAATGAAGCTTGACAAAATCTGGTGGGGACGCGTCCCCGGCGTAATCGACGCCTATGTCTTACCTAATGTATAAAAAGAGGCTTCCCCCCCCCCCCACCCCACCCGCTCGCATAGGGAACCGAAACGGCCAGCAGCGGCCCTGCTTGTCTGATAGACCTGTCTGGTGTATTGATCAATGCAGTGTGTTCCCTGTATGCTGCCGTCTCCACAAACATGAATCGACCTTGGAGCACTAGGCAACAGCGCCCTCTAGTGGCAAATATAATTGTGTAAGAAACAAACAAACGCTTAAAATAAAGAAAAAATATTTAATAATGTCGATCAATTTGCGTTTATCTGGGGGGACGTAAGCCATGTTATTCCGATACAGATAAAGTAGGGCACAACCAACCGCCCCCGCAATGGGGTATATTGAGGCATTGTGGAATGATTACATAAAAAAAAGTCAATGTGATTATGTTTCAGTTTTTATTGTGTTGGGAAAACATTGTTTCAGCTCACGAGATGTTCCCTAAGGCAGTTAGATATACAGAATAAAAGGTTTGAATTTCATTGTTGCATTGTTTTAAGCAAACACTTGTTCTCTGACTTGATGTGCGCATGTATGTATTTGTGTTTTGTTATTCCCCCAACAACTGTTTGGATTTCGATAAAAATAAACAGCGATACAACCAACGCATAACACACAGATATTATTAGGCTCCGTTATTTAATGGATGCTTTTATCCAAAGCAAATTACAATGAGTGCATTCAATTACGAAGATGAAACCTAGAAGTTACATATTCATGTGATTCCATTAAATAATAAGAAGAAAGCTTCAAGTGCAACATCATAGAAACGAGAGAGAGCCGAGAGCGACTCTACATTGGAACCTGTCCCCCAAAATATATACAAAGCTCTCATACGGGTGTTACTTTGACACAGCTACTCTAAAGTTGAACAAGAGAGAGAGAGAGAGAGAGTAATAAACAAATGGAGAAGGGGTGGGAATTGTAAACGTGTCAGTCTCCCGCTAGAGTTGGCATAATGAACCGAGCCTGAGTGCAGGAATATATCTAGGGTAACAAGGTTTGACTGTGTTATCTGTGTGCTTTTCAATCCTTAATACCATACTGTGGGTTTTGGTGTTCAGACAAGGCCCGTCTGAGGCCGAGGGATTCGGCTAGCCGCCATGCGGACCTCAAAAGTTTGAGGAAATGTCCATTCTAGTACCTCACCCAGATTGGTCTTTAAAGTTTAAGAGAGAGAGATTAATGGGTTCATATAGATTAAATGTATTAATCCCCCAGGGAGAAGTCCTAATGTTCAGAGAGTCACTATATAACGTTTCTCTGACCGTTCATTTTGGTTGTGCTTTGTCTGTGGTATAAAGCCAGGGGCTGAATTGTGAAAAATGAATGAATCTATAATCAGACAATGCTGTTGTATAAAGGCCTGGACGAATTTCGAACCATAAATTTTACAACATATCCTTTAAATACGTCCATGGAACAGATGACCAATGGGAATACTAGATACGTGTGGACTGCTGAAAAGGTAAAACTTTTCCTTGCTCTCATCGAAGAAAAGAATATTACAGCTATTTTAGATGGAAAACAACCACGCAATTCCACTATATATCAGGACCTAAGAGAGAGCATGTTATCAAAAGGATACGACATGCCCTGGAATGTGTGTAGTTTTCCACTCCAACCACTTGATGGAAACGCACCTAATTCAAATTCATTTATGGCGAACTTTCTAAAGATTCGCTTCACCTTTAGATGGAAATGTGACTAGTGTTATTAGCTGCTACAAGCCGTTTTGAAAATCTGCCCCTTATGACATCAAAAGTGGGCGTGTGCACCTACATGTGTGACGGGTACATGCCCCCTTGGGACGTCATAAGGGGCAGATTTTCAAACAGGCTTGTGACGGCTAATCACACTTACTTAGGACCTGGTGGCATGTCATGGGACCTTTTAAGTAAGCTGTTATGTGTCAAAACTTTAACTATGAGCAAGATACAATCATCCACAAAGACGACCTCCAAATGAACGTTCTAGTTATGAATAAGCCCTGACCGGCATTTACCATTCCACGGTAAACCTCATCAGACCATCTCAGCCGAAACAGTCTCTCCTGAGCGTCTCCAAACGGACGCTGACACAGGGGTGGAGCTTTTTACGTGGTTACACGGCTCGATTATTTTTCGCATCAAATTTTAGATATTTCCCCCTGAAAGGCTGAGGCGATTAATACAAAATTAGTTTTTTAGGAATGGGTTTTATTTTATTGCTGACCATGTGAAAGCGGGATGTCTCGAACAACGAAGCCGCTCACGACACGGGGCCACGGGGGGAACCGCGGTAGGCCCCGCCTGAACCCAGCAGGGGGCGGAAGCGAGATCGCCCAGCTGGAGAGGATGCTTCTGACTTCCACGTTGTACGGTTTGGAGGAGGGGGGCTGAATGCGCCTGACTGCTGTTTGTTTGATTGTTTAACAAACTGGGAAAAAGAGGAGCGTGCGGTATTATGTCAAGGCCTGTCTGTGTGGAGTGGAGGTGGGTTTGGTTCCGCCTTGGATGGAGGCTACAATGGTGACCCCCTGATGGTCATACTCCGTAACGTTGTACAATTGGGACACGTCGAAAGAGAGTGAACAACAATCTAGAATGCAAATATATTTCCAAAAAAAAGTATCATTTAATTATATATGCAGATAAGTCATGTAAGTACATACACACATCTCTAGATTACAGCTGCTATTGGGTAAGATTTGAGAGCCGTAAAGAGAGGCTGCGGTAACTGAAGCAACCCAAAGATACGTCTTTTATCCCTCCTCCCATCTCCCTCCCTCTCTCCCTCCTCCCTCTCTCCTCCCTCCCTCTCCTCCCTCCTCTCTCTCTCCCTCCTCTCTCCAATTCCCTCCCTCTCTCCCTCCTCCCTCCCATCTCCTCCTCCCATCTCCCATCCTCCCTCTCTCTCTCCTCCCTCCCATCTCCCTCCCTCTCTCCTCCCTCCTCTCCATCTCCCTCCTCTTCTCGCTCCCTCTCCCAATCTCCCTCTCTCTCCCTCCTCCCTCTCTCCTCCCTCCCTCCCATCTCCCTGCCTCTCTTATTCCTCCCTCTCTTGCCCCCTCACTCTCTTGCCCCCTCTTTCTCTCGTCCCTCCCTCTCTACCCCCCCCCCCCCCCCTCCCTCCCTCGTCCCTCCCTCTCTCCCACCCTATGTCTCTCCATCACCCTCAAGTGTTGCACCTCCTGTGATTGACAGGCAAGATTGGGTCCCCCAACGGAATCCCTGAACATGTTTCGGATTGGTTTGAAGTGAGCAGGGAGCTGCTGAATGAGTTCCTCCGGTGGCAGGCAGTCAGTCTGGAGCAGCAGACTACACCTTCTACCGAATTACACTTATCTCAATCTTATCTATTGTGCTCCTTATTGAATGGTCTGACCACCAGTGTTACGCAGGTCCCATGAGGTCACCAGGACACTGCGCTTCAGATAAGACGCTACCGCAAAGCTTGTCACTGAATCTACGCAACCGGCGAGATGATTCAGCCAGACCTCACTCTGTTCCCCCTCGCTCTGACCACACTTTTAACTTCTCTTAATTTCTCCTCGTGTGCTGTCATGAACAAACCGTTTTGCAAAAAGAAGCCACGGCCACGCATTACATTTCCTTCTTTCCCCGCTACTGAGGGAGGCCGCTCGGTACATGTTTAATACATCTGTTTAATTTACTGCTGAGAACCTAAAACGACGACTTGAAGTTCGTCAATCCTCCTCATCCTCCCCTTCTCCTCTCTCTCTCCTTTCTCCTCATCCTCTCCTCTCCTCTCCTCTCCTTCTCCTCTCCTCCCCCCTCCTCTCCTCTCCTCCCCCCTCCTCTCCTCTTCTCTTCTCTCCCTCCTCTCTTCTACCTCCTCTCCTCTCTCTCCTCTCTCTCCTCTCTCCTCTCCTCCTCTCTCTCTCCTTATCCTCTACTCTCCTCCTCCTCTACTCTTCATCGGTCTCATGCTTGGGGGGTTTGTCCTTCAGAATGACTCCCTCTGTCCAGAGGGAGGTCTCCTTCCTGGCCCCTGTGGTCGGGCCCTGTTTTATCTTCCGCACCAGGACCACCACCACCACCAGTAGGAGTACGATCAGGCCAATGAGGACCGCTGGAAGGATGGCTGAAGAAAAGGCGGCTGGGGCGGCATGCGCATTGCCTGTTTAAAAAAAAAAAATATATAAATAAAAAAGCATAATCGTAAGGTATCCCGAATGAGGTCGGGTTCAGCTGCTCCCCCCAGTGACCTGCGTCGTGTTGACTCACATAGTCGCGTGGCTCCCGCCCCCCCCCCAACTCTCCAGATACCTGCGTCGTCGAGGGGCCACTCGTGCCGTGGTCTCCCCCCTCCCTCCTGCCGGGACCTGCGTCGTGGTGGACCACATCCTGTGGAGTCTCCACCACCACAGGACCTGCACCCTGTGAGAGGGACCCTGATACAGGAAGTAAGTCCATGCTCTTTCATAAAACAGGAACTGAGTATACAATACCAAAAGGTATATTACGGTAATTTAAAAGTAAGTAAATGATTACTAGACCAACCGTCTGTCCTGCTTATGACTGCATTAATAAACGGTTAATTCATGGTCCCTTATATTAAACTTAATACGTTTTCAAAGATGATTTCCCCTGTGTGCGCGTCGTCTACCTTGGATGTTGACAACGAGCTCCTGGGACCACTGCGCCCTGCCCACCCTCCTCCGGGTGGGGGAGAGCAGCCATTCTCCCATCCGTATGCAAAGTGGTACCGCCTCGCTCCCGGGCCACGCCCCGGAACTAACGTCAGCTGAAAGAGGTCGGGACGCGGGTGCTGGAACCGGAGCCGGCCGCCGCGCTCACCGCCGGCGTCCTGCAGCGTGCCGTCGGGGTGCGCGTGAACGAGGGCCGTGGCTCATCCGCCCCGCCTCCCTCCTCCAGAACCAGGTGACGTTAAAGGCGGAGGTGGGGGTGGACTGGGCGACGATGTTGCACCCCATGTGAAGTTCGCGGTGATCCGCAGCACCGTCCACGTTACTTATTCCTCCTCCTCCCCTCCTCCTCCTCCTCCTCTCCTCCTCCTCCTCCCCTCCAGGACAGCCACCATCTGGAGGGAAACCCAACAGCGTACATATTAGTGTGTGCAATATCATTGATACGGGCAATATATATCTCTTCGCCCATCTTAGTGAGATACGATAAACGATACACTGGCACCCAATATCGATTTTTTTTATTTCTTTTAAGACGTGTAACTGAAAAACTCTGTTTGGACCCATGGAAATAAAGACCAAAATCCCCGCACTTTCCTGTTGTATCATAGCTACACACACTGATCAGAACTGCTGTACGCGATACCCATCGTACTGGGCCACGTTGCTCGTATCGTTTTGTGAGGTACACTGATTTCCCACCGCCTATGTAACATGCTAGCAAATACGAATTACATTTGACGACTCATGTCACGACAAAAAAAGACGTTGCTGGAACTACATAAGACGGACAACATCACACACCCCCACTACGCACACACAGCCTCACCACACACACCCACACCCCACACAACGCCCACTAAACACCACCAGATCACATCACGTCCCATCAGCCACGTGGGCCGGACCAATCGTACCCTGGGACCCCATGTGAGAGCGACGTGCCTCCGACCTGTCGCACGGCCACCTCTGCCACGCCCGCTCTGCCCGGCCGGTGCAGCTCCACCCGGCACCAGTAGCCCCCCCTCCTCCCCGCTCGGGCTTCGCAGCTCAGCCGAAGTTTGCGGTCGGGCCGGGACAGGGACAGCCTCCTGCCTGGGCCACCCCCGAACAGCCGCGTCTGAAGACCCTCCTGGCTCAGCTCTGCCAAGGTGACGTTCTCCCCGGGAAGGGGGCCCGTGTAGAACCAGGTGAGGAGAAAGTCCATGCGGCATCCGAAACCTCAGACTTCGCAGGGAGCATCCAGCGTCCACCGTCATCGCCCTCGTAACCGTCATGCGCTCCCTTAGTCCATCCCTGCATGGACGGCTGGGAGAAGAGGGGCAGGTTGTTCTATT
The DNA here is from genome assembly GCA_900291075.1 of Melanogrammus aeglefinus. NCBI lineage: Eukaryota > Metazoa > Chordata > Actinopteri > Gadiformes > Gadidae > Melanogrammus > Melanogrammus aeglefinus. The sequence continues at coordinate 105,422 of OLKM01000867.1, forward strand.
CTAAGATAACTTCAACAATACAGAATCTTTAAATCCCGGACGTACGCAAAATCAAGACATTCTGACTTAAAGATTCAAATGAAGCCCAGGTCTGAACTCAGATGTGTTTCACAGCTTCTGGGTGCCGTTATTAGATGGCGGTCGGTGACATGTAACACGAGCGCCGAATTGAACCCCTCGGATCACTGACCTGGCTCTGAGATCTGCACCATCATGTTCTTTTGCACCGGCGGCAGATCAAACCAGTTGTCGTTGGGATCCTGCAGCCACTCCGTGACCACGCAAGAGTACTTCCCGCTGTCCCCAACCCGGGCACGGCGAATGGTCATCTCAAAGCTAGGGCCCGCCCTCTGCTGCATGCTGAATTTCGCTCTCGCGCTGGCATCGATCCTGACTCCCCGGGGGTGACTCACGCGTCTGCGACTTCGAGACCCGAGGAGGGTGGGTTGTTCCTTTCCTTGCCGCCAGCGGTGACGCGTAGCGGGTTGCCCGGGGTGGTCGCGGTCACGGAGCAGGTGACCACGCGACGTCGGCGTCGCAGCTTGACCGTGATTGGCCTGCGTGCCAGCGAGGAGCTTGCTCTCTAGGAGAACAGACAGAGACCGGCGGTCAGCAACAGGACGGCCCCTCGTACACCTTCCTGAACGTGTCTGCCCAGCACCCTTTCATATGTTGGTCTGACTCAGGCTCCTTGACCGGTGGCCCGTGTGCAGGTAGATAAGTGAAGTCTAGATTTATTTTGAATGAAATTAAGTACTGACTGCCATTCTCTGAAGAGCACATTTCCCTAACCAGAATGAACACCTACAGACACAACCCAAGCTATGCGCTTCACACAAAATCATTTCTTATAATTAAATAGATGGAGGGAAAAAATATTTACTACACACAAAAATAATATACATATTTTTTGTGTGTAATGTTAACGAAATCAACTCCTGATTATACAGTAATATAGCGCGATTAAATGTATTAAAATAATTATGCTAAAAATAATATGTATAATTGCTTTTATATATAATTTAAAAAAAGAACAACAATTCATTTAGGAAGTCATTCCGGAGATCCGGATCTCGGTGACCTCAGAGCCGGCTGCCGCCAGCAACCGGCTCTGCGGTCCACTTCAGATTAGCCAAATAGATTATTAGGTGTTAAGTGTTAACCACCTCAGGCTCCTGAGCCTAAGGTGGTGTACTGGTGAGTTCTAAGAACCCCCCAGTACACCTGGAGCGGTTCCTCATTTCCTCAAACACCGAGTAATAAACAGGCTGGGACAATGAGGAGGACGAGGCCTGTATCATTATTCATTCATTCAGTTTAAGTGATGGATTTATGTTGTATTATTTTATTTTAAGTCTTTAAAGAAATTTGCTAAGGTCTAAACCACCACAGGTTGTTTCGTTACGGTACATTAATTCCAATAACAGAACACCCTGGACAGGTTCATTCAAGATAAACTTGTCGATGACGCAGAAACAATATGCTCCAAGTGGCGCGGAAGAATAGCTACAAAAAAATAATAAAAAATACAATGTGATATAAGCGAAATAAATCGTATTGACAATGACTGGCAGCCCGTCATTTTAAATAGGGTTAGCTAACCCTCATTACTTTGTAACATAATTCACACATTCATACCAACAGGCCACATATGCGCTTGCGAATTAAAGAGGCTTCTCTCTCATCTTAGGGAGGCGTCCAGCTCATACAGGAAGCCATTCATCATGTGTCAATTCTAGAGATACGAACGGTCAAGATGTTGGAGAGACCCAGGAGAAGCATCTCGCTGCGGCCTGCGGGAAGGCGGGGCGTGACATCACGCCCCGCCCACATCACGGGCGAGTCCATTCTGGGATTGCGTCAGAACAAGAAAAACCGTTTTTTCTTGTTCTGACGAGAGATGCTTCTCGAAAAACCGGTCTTTCTGGAAACTTCTATTCGATGGCGGTATGTTTCATGCACCGATATGTTTATTATCTATTATTTATCATTAAAATAAATAATATCGGATTATTTGACTAATAGGTTATTATATAATATGTTTATATATATATATATATATATATAATATAATGATTAATTGACAATAAAATACGACACCACCTGAGTAGTGTCTAGCCTTCTCTGCTCTTGTTAAAGAACCCTGAACACATTAAATCAGATAAATATGACTGCGCATAGCTGCTATGATCTGTGTTTCATAATTGGTACTTTTTGGTTGATTTAAAGCACAAACATTGAATTCATTCGGTGGTAAACATTTGGTACATTTTGGTACATTTTATATTGTAATAAAGTAATAGAAAGATCTAGATAAGAACACGTATTAGTCATATCTTAAGACTTGTATAGTGTACACATTAGAGGGGAAGAAGTGAAACTATTAGGCCTAATAGTTAGTTGGGTTAGTTAAATAACCAGTGGTGTCAAAAGTACACACATTTGTTACTTAAGTAGAAGTATAGATACTGCAGTTTAAAAACACTCTGGTAAAAGTTGAAGTATCAACTTGACCTCTTTACTCAAGTAAAAGTGAAAAAGTATGTGCTCCAAAAACTACTTAAAGTATAAAAGTATAAAGTAACCTTTAAAAAAAAATGGCAAGATGCCACCATATGAATTGAAAGCTTAATTTAAACACTGATTAGTTCTACATGTGGCCCAAGACACAACATAATCATTAACCCATTACTGTCAAAGACAAAGTCACTCAAGGAGCATGTTCTCTCTCAAACTTTATTGGAATTCAATTCCAAACAGAGGTAGTATTCAAGCCTGCAGAACTGCCAGAACATAAACGTGTGAGTTCCATCAAATACCTTGAAGTGACAAGGTAAACTATACCCTTTGGTGCTATGTAGCCCAAGTTTGTGTGTGTGTGTGTGTGTGTGTGTGTGTGTGTGTGTGTGTGTGTGTGTGTGTGTGTGTGTGTGTGTGTGTGTGTGTGTGATGTGAGTGAGACATTCTGCACACACAGTAGTATATGAGGTATTCATGTTCGTCCCATCAAAAAAAAAAAAAGTTAAAATCTTAATGCCTGAAAAATTCAGCCCTGAACCCCGCCCCACCACCCCCGTCACAGCTGACAAGTCAAGACCAAAACTGAAATGAAGAATGAGCTCTACATCACTATATATACAAATCCCTTTAAGAGCGCTTAAACAAGTTCTGGAAAATGGTACAAGTAGGAGGAAGTGCCACAATTTTTGCATTCAAACTAAGAGTATGTTAGTCCATCAAAAAAAACAAAAAACAAAAACTTCAAATCCTACTGCAATAATAACACGGTTTCCCCATAAGTCATAACTGACGGTCAAGACCCCAAGACAGCATTACCCGATCAAGACTACCAGAATGCTTTGTTGAGCCTCAAAAGAAGCTGATTTGTATTATTTTTTTTAAACCACATGCCCCTTTCACGGCATTCATTGTGGTTTTATCTAAATATCACGCAAAAAAAACAAGCAACTGGATTATTTCGGTTTTCCCGTTTTGAATTTAAAAAAACAGAAAAATGCCCGTTAATTTTTTATATTCCTTTTGCCCTTTTTCAGTTTCAAAACCAAATCAGAAAAACCCAAAAAACGACTGTTAATTGTTTTTTCTGATTTTGTTTTAAATCTGAATATTCAGAGAACGAACCATACACGGATTGACGTGAAGACGAAATTGTTGTTGTGTTTGAATCTGGGCGCGAGGGTTGCTTGGGAAAGCGAGACATATGCAGAGACGTTTGCAGTGACGTCATGTCGTTGCTTCTCGCCCGGCTCCATGGCTGGCTCTCGCCGGTGGTTAAACCAACCGGTTCGTAACTGGGGATAAGGCGGGAACCAGTTTGGAACTGGCCCTTAGCACCAGCCCGGAAACTGGCTCTCGGTTCTTTTTGGGTGTGAAAGCCCTATAAGTGGCCACCATCTCACACAATTCACACTTGGACACAATTGCCCAGGGTAAAAACGTGACACCACAACCAACACCAATTGAAGACAGTGAAAAACACTGAAGGCACACGATTACTTAACATGGCAAAATAAACCAGATATTAGACGTCTTAAGCTTACAAAAGTGTAGTAGCTCACACTGTAGAGATTGGGGGCAGCTTATTCCGAAAACATCAAAGAGGCAAGGCTAACGCCTTCGACAATCTTAGCTGCTACCCGGACATGTCTTGGCATGTCCCTATGCTAGCCAAGCTGCAGCAAAATATGAATTATCACAGTTCGGTAGTAACAAAGAATAAGCTTACAACTTACCTCTACATGTTTTTTCAAATTGGAGGGAGAGTTCTTGAACGCCAAAATAACGTGGGTCTTGGGTGTGCAGAGTTTGCATTGCATTTTCCACGAGTCATTTTTGCTCCCGACTATTTCTAAAAATACTTTGAGATAGGGCCAAGGATGAGGGAGGTCTTGTTGTTGGTCTCCGTCTCCATCTCCCGACACGCTCTCGCCTGTGTCCGACCTTTCGACATCTTTTTCTGAATCCGACATTGTAGCATGACATACACTTAGCGTTTGCAGTTTGAAGAACACCTGCTTGCTTCTGATGATTTCCTTTCGCGTCAGCACAAATTTGACGAATAGCCAGCTAACCAATGAGCAGTGATGTTAGTGTTTGCGTTATATGACTCATCCAATTACACTAGTTCTCACTAGGTGTGGATGGCGCCAATGATCTGCATTGGATGGCGCACATGATGTGAAATAAATATTTATAAATATTAAACTGAAGCCAAGAGTAACGAGTAACGTTTGTTTTAAAAATGTAAGGAATAGAAAGTACAGATACTTGTGTGAAAATGTAATGAGTAGAAGTCAGAAGTAGGAAGAAAAATAAGTAATGGAGTAAAGTATAGATACCTAAAAAGTGTACTTAAGTACAGTAACGAAGTATTTGTACTTCGTTACTTGACACCTCTGTAAATAACACAGGTGTGCCCCATTGGTACAAAGGTAAGGCTTAGGGGTACTACACCAGATTGTGCTTAAATTCAAAATGGTTCTTGTTTTATTACTTATTTATTCGTCACCACAGGTAACGAGAGAGTTACCTGTGGTAGTAGTTAGAGTTAGATCGGGAGCGTAAACTATGTTCCCCGGTCGCGTTTTTCGTAGGTGGAATCCGGAAAAAGTTCCGCCTCAAGCGCTAGGATTGGACAGACAGCCTGTCAGGCAAACTCACACGCTGACTCCTAACCCTTACCATAACCATAACCGTAACCCTCACCCTAACCATAACCCTCATCCTAACTCTAACCATAACCATAACCGTAACCCTCACCCTAACCATAACCCTCATCCTAACCCTAACCATAACCGTAACCCTAATATTCATTCTTCCGGATTCCACCTACGAAAAACACCGGTCACATACAAAGCGGGGAACATAGGGATGACCCCGTTAGATCGGTCTAGCACACAGTCTATACATTATTTTATCACAGGGAGTTAAGTTGTAACGTTACGATGGATGGTTTCCATTTGATAACGTGCGAACGAAGCCATAATATTGATAACTCAGAACGACAGCTCACTTCACTCAGTTCAGACAACTCACTCTCAATCAGTGTCGGGGCGTGCGAATACCCTCTATAGCAGCTCTGTATAGCTGTGTGTATACGCTCAATATACAACAGTTGGGAACCAATCAGATCACTTGATTTATGCCACCCGTTTTATATATATATATATATATATATATATATATATATATATATATATTAAATTAATATATTTACGTAAATTTACCGTCAAGCGATTTAAACGATCTAATATATATATTATATATTAAAAATATTATTAATATATTCGGGCGCAAACAATCCCAGAATGCACTCGCCCGTGATGTGTCCCAGAATGCACTCGCCCGTGATGTGTCCCAGAATGCACTCGCCCGTGATGTGGGCGGGGCGTGATGTCACGCCCCGCCTTCCCGCAGGCCGCAGCGTATGAAGGTATTATTGTAGCAAAAGTCTCAAGCATGCGTACACTAAAGTCACAAATGCGTAACTAAAGTCACAAATGCGTAACTAAAGTCACAAATGCGTAACAGTAAAGTCACAAATGCGTAACAGTAAAGTCACAAATGCGTAACTACAGTCACAAATGCGTAACTAAAGTCACAAATGTGTAACTAAAGTCACAAATGCGTAACAGTAAAGTCACAAATGCGTACAAATGCGTATGGTCGCATTTGTCGCATTCGCATATGTTCAGACATTTCTGAACATATTATTATATATTATGGCGACCATTATAATACATTGAATGACACTGGCGGCATGTTAATGCAATAGCCTACTTTGGGGGGAATTCAGTTGAACTGAAATTTAACATAATTTAAGATACCCACCTTTGACGTGTAGGATGCCGTCTTCTCTTCTGTGAACTTGTCAAGATTCCAGAAATGAAGAGGTGGAATCTTGGACTGGTCCCAGTGTAGTTTGAAAAGTGCATCCTCTGCCGGCGACTTTCATTGGTTTATGCAATTTTGTCCCGCCCACCGGACGCTCTACGTCATAAACGATGACTTTTGCTACACACATATACCACCTAGGCGTGTAGCAAAAGTACTCACAGGAAAAAGAGAGTCGTACCCACAAGAAAAAGAGTCGTGTTCACAAGAGTAGCAGCAGATTCGTGCAGTCGTATCGATGGACGTGCACCCGTAACAAAGTATTTGTGAACTCGTAGCCCCTATTTCGTGTTGACAATGGTAGAATAAATATTTACGACTGCAACTTTACTGTTACACATTTGTGACTTTAGTTACGCATTTGTGACTTTAGTTATGCATTTGTGACTTTAGGTACGCATTTGTGACTTTACTGTTACGCATTTGTGACTTTAGTTACACATTTGTGACTTTAGTTACGCATTTGTGACTGTAGTTACGCATTTGTGACTTTACTGTTACGCATTTGTGACTTTACTGTTACGCATTTGTGACTTTAGTTACGCATTTGTGACTTTAGTGTGCGCATGCTTGAGACTTTTGCTACAATAATACCTTCATAGCAGCGAGACGTACTTGAGACCCAGACGCACATAGCCACAAACAAAGTTGCATTGCCAACGCCTAGCCGCAAGGGACAGCATAAAGACACATACGGGTATCCAGGGGGCCGGGAGCTCAGCACCGTGCTTAGCCAATCAGAGCACATAACTGAGTCCACGCCTGCCCAGTAGATAAGTCACAACACTGAGCCCAGGGGGCAGAACGCTCCAGGTAACGCATCCTTCAGATATGTATCTGTATCTCCACGCGTGCCCATACAATTCCTCTCCTTTAGCTTCATAGAGACTAGTCCAAAACTTTACCAAATAAAGTGAGTTAAAGCGATCCTGACTCGGCAGACTTTTTCCAAAAGAACACGGCAACTTAAGACCCCTTTATTTTGTGTATATATATATATTATATATAAAAATAATGTATTATGAGTTATTTCTAATGGCTTGTAATGCCTTCATGGACCGTAGCCCCCCAGATGTCACCTCACCCGGCGGGGTCACCCTGACGGCCAGCTCATTGGACGGGGTCATCTTCTTGTGTCTCTTCTCCAGGAACACCGACGCCTCGCACTGGTAGCGGCCCGCCTCGCTGGGCGTGGCCCCCGCGATGCGCAGCGTGTGAATGAGGACCGTCTCATTGAACCGCTCCACCCGCAGCTGGTAGCGCTGCTGCCGGCCCCCCCACCAGGTGATGGCGCCGTCCGGGGACAGCTCCAGGAGTTTGTCGGCCGGGGACCCGTCGCGCCGCAGGGTCCATTTCAGCGTCATGGGGATGCGGGGGGCCTTGACGTGGCACCAGAGCTCCACGTCTCCCCCCAACGTCGCCGCGGGATTACGTCCCTTCAGAGTCAGCTTCAGCGTGTCCTCTGGGGGTCAACATCAAAGTGTCAAGGTGTGACGTTGAGCCCCTCCCAGTTAACAGGCGGGAGTCGTTTAGAACTCGAGGTGCTATGTCCGCTCTGACTGACTGGGAACTGTTTGACGCGAGCTAGCTTACCTCGGCTGACTGGGTGGCGTGAGTAGGAGGGGTTAATGTTGAGTGGGAGGAGTTTAGTGGGAGTGGGAGGGGTTTAGGGTGAGTGGGAGGGGTTTAGGGTGAGTGGGAGGGGTTTAGGGTGAGTGGGAGGGGTTTAAGGGTTGAGTGGGAGGGGTTTAATGGTGAGTGGGAGGGGTTTAGGGTGAGTGGGAGGGGTTTAAGGCTGAGTGGGAGGGGTTTAGGGTGGGTGGGAGGGGTTTAAGGCTGAGTGGGAGGGGTTTAGGGTCAGTGGGATGGGGTTAAGTCGGAGGGGTTTTTGTGAATGTTGATAATTTTTTTGTAAAGAAGGAGGGGTACTTTTTGTTAGTAGAACATTTCAGTTATAGGAGGTATTTTCATTGCAAAGTTAATACTTTAAGTCAATCTTGAGATATGCCCATGTTATACAGTATATATATGTACATTATTCAAGCTATGAGCTAGTGGAAATTGTACACATTGTGACTCTAACGCTTCAATTGCTTGCTTGTAGTTTTAAGTTTCGAATGTGTTTATCTTTCGTTTGAAGTATGTAGTGTGGGAAAGGTATATGTCCTAAGCTAATGGATATTTTCATCACATTTTGTCAAAGGCCACAGAACAGAACCAGGTTCTACTCACCTAAAAGGCCGACTTTCACAGCGCACGTCTTCTCTTGGCTGTGGGACATGTCAACGTCCCCGGTGGGCTTGACGGTCCACTCGGACACGGTGCACCCGTAGGTGCCCGTGTCGGACGGGCGCACTTCCCCCAGCTCCAAGGTAAACGTGTCGGCCGCCGGTCGCCTGGCTCTGACGTCTCTCTGGGCGAAGTCCTGCCCCGGCTCCACCACCCCCTCCTGGCTGAGGGCCACCACCCGTCTGGTGGGTGCAGGGCCGGACTTGTGTGTCCAGGTGACTGAGAGTCGACCTCTGAACCCGGTCACTCTACAGGTCAGCTGCAGCCTATCGCCCTCTGTGACCGTGACGCTCTCACCCTCCACTTGGACGGAGAGCTCACTCGCTGTCAACAAAGAAATAATATTACACTCGATTTGTATGGCACTTTTCTAAGGACTCAAAGACACTTTACAGAATGAACATAAAATAAATAATTTACTAAGAACAGATAAAAGTAAAAAGATAAAAAAGGAGGAAGGGGGACATAAGGGAAGGAGGTGATGTTGGACACTATGCTGAACATTTCTTAATGTCATTTGCGTCAGCAAATGTGTATTTTTTTGACGCAGACAGATGCGCCCACATCATGCAAACAAACCGGACAGTCACGAGGAAAGCTGGAGGTTGTATTGATGTTGAACGTTACATTTCCTTGATCAAGTTTTTTTTAATTAATTTTGAATGTTACATTTTCTTTGTTGAATCCCAAATAAATTGTGGACATTTCTAAACGAAAGCCGGAGACTCCATCATTAAATGTCTTTGTTTTTGCAGTTATTCAGCCTCTTCTTCTCCTCCGGAAAAGCACGACCGCATTGCATTGTGGTCTACGGGAGTAACACGTAGGGAACATCATATATACACTCACATTTTGGGTGTTTTAAGTCCACTATATAGTGCATGAAGATAACCACTGAGAATTCGAACACCACTACAAAATGGCGAGCACCCTATATCGTGCACTGTATCCGTGATAGAGAACGATTTCGAACACAGCTTCTGTCTCTCCTCCCAGGTCCAAAGCTTGGTTGAAATTCTACAGATGGTCAGGGCCCTTCTCATAACAGGAACAACCAAGCTCATGTTTTTAATATGGCAGTGCACCAGTTTAGACGCAACTAGTAAGTAAATATAGATGAACCATTATGGCACTAGACAGACATTAATAAAACTGATCAGAAAGAGGAAGTTACTTCACCCTACTACTTATTTCTTCCTATATTGTAGAAAACGAAATCAAAGTTACTCAAAAATATGAGGAATTATAGGCACTCGAATGTTTCTTGCACTTTTTGCACTTTGCTGTTTAAATATAATTTACATTTTATCCACAACCTTTATCAACGACGATGGACTTAACAATTTTCGAGACTGAATCGAGGGAAAGGCTGTCTAACACTCTGTAAGACCACAACCCCCTAACCCTCCTGCTCCCCCTCGCGACCCTAAAGACCCAGAGGGGTTCTGACACACCTGTGGCTGAGATGCTGACCACCTGGGTCGGGGAGTCACGGTACTGGCCCTGCGTGAAGCTCTCGTCCTCCTTCCGGTCCTGGGGCCAGGCTCTGCAGGCATACCCCCCCCGGTCCTGCACCCTGACCGTCCTGAGGACCAACAGGTGCTCCCTGGGGCCGGTCTTGGTGGCCAGCAGCTCCCCCCCGGTGTGGCGGTCGCCGTGCTCCGCCGCCACATGCAGGACGCCCGTGGGGCCAAAGCGGGCCAGCTCCGAGCCGTCCCGAAGCCAGGCCACGGAGAAGGACTGTCTGGCGGCCAGGCCCTCGACGCTGCAGGTTAAAGCCAGCTCCTGGCCCTCTTGCAGGGCCTCCGGTCTCACCGACAGCCTCACCGTCAGAGAGCCCTGCTCAGCCTCCACCTTGTCTAGGGTGCAGAATAAGCAATAGAGAAGTGCTTGAAGCAATGCAATTTGCACACATCCTGTCAGTCTGCATACACCACAGGCGACAATGAACCGCAAAACAGCTTGAGACGTCTTCTGTGACAGTAAGTGACAAAAGTTGACTTACCTTTAGCTTTGACCGTCAGTGCGGTGGTCTCCGAGTCCTTCTGCGTGATCGGGTACCAGGACCGGTCAGGGTCCTGAATCCACTCCCGGGCCTGGCAGTAGATCCGCCCCTGGTCCGACGGTTCTACCTGGGCTATGGTCAGCCGGTACGTGGCCTCGCCCACTTTGTCCAGCCGAACGTTCCCGGCTCCGTAGCGTTCTCTGAACCTCGGCCCGGGACTCAGGGTCAGGTCCCGGTCCAGGGAGACGATGGGTTGGGGGGGCTCTTCCCCGTCCATGTGGAGGTACCAGGTGACAGACAGGTGGGTGTGCTGGACGGTGTTGCTGGAGGCCTTGCTCGTCAGAGTGAGCAGGTCGCCTTCGTCCAGGCTCAGCGAGGGGGGTGCCAGGGAGGAGACGGTCAGGGTGTTGTCGATCACTTTGATTCCACGACGGAGGAAGAGAAAGATTCATTCAATCACAGAGTTTACGGTAGATATAGATAACACCTTTCGTGCTCTTTATGGGAATACATGTCCTCATAAACATTTTCAGTACCCCCAAAGATGATGTTACCTTTCACTGTGATCATAGCAGCGTAGGTTCCGTCATAGATGTGCTCGTCGTTTTCCACAATACATTCATACTTCCCCTCGTCGCTCGCCTTCAACTCGCCGATGGTGAAGAGAGCCGAGTTGGGCGCCAAAATCTCCAGGGTGATTTCCTTGCTTTTCACGCGGCCGCTGAACTTGCCCCAGGCAAAGTTTTGATCTCTGGTGTTGATGACGTTGATGTCCATGTCTTTCTCCGGGACTTGCATTACAACCTTAAAGCCCTTCTCCGCCTCAGCGTCCTGGAAGCCGCTCACGTTGCAGGGAACCCGGAGCGGGTTGCCCACGACCCGGTAGAGAGGGCCCGACGGGACTTCCATCAGCACGCGGGCCCCTGGACACAACAGGGGACAGGGGGGAGAGCAGCGCCACGTTAGGGTTCTGATCTCTACATTGAATTCACGTTAGGTTTCTGATTTCCACATCAGACAGTTTGGGTTCCCCTTAATTGTGCTGTGGATATGATTTGAGAGGTGCAGAGAGAGAAGGTCCACAACCAACCTGATACGAATAATCCAAGTCACCCTGGAAAGATATTCTCCCAGATTGTATTATGACGACTGAGGGAGGTACATACCCTTGACTCATTTTTTAGACTTGAGAAACTGTCTAGCTGAGATGTTTTGTAATCAATGAAAAAAAAATGGCTGCAGAAGAGAAGTCATGCGCTTGAGGGAGAGGGAGCATTATTTAGACATTTCCAGAAAATTAAATCTAGTGAATAAATATGAAGTACTGTAAATAACAAAATAATATTAATATGTTGACGTCCACCCAAGCCTCAACATAAGCGTAAAAAAAAAAAAACGTAAAAATATACATACATATTCTGAATAAAAAAAATACAAGAATCCAAGTCAGTTCTCACCACATTGGATGTGAAGCAGTGCTAGAAGCAGAGTCCTCAGGTAAGGCGTCGCGGTGAAGCTCCTCATGTTGCAGCTGCATGACCTGCGAGATGTGTCCGCCTCTGTGTGCAAGACGGCTGAGGAGGTCCATGTCTCAGCGTGCCGCGCCTGTTGCCCATGTGATAGACGGGGGGGGGGCGAGGTTTCCCCTGTGGTTACCCTGGCTTCCTGGAGTCTGGGCAAAACATGAGCAGAAACACACAATCCTCGACTGATGTTGAGAGCGTTGTGTTTCACTATGACACTGTGTCACGAGCGACTGTTGAAATGTCATCTCTACTTCAACCTCTGGCCAAGAAGGAAACGATTTCTGCCAAAAAGTGGATGTTTACGTTTTTATTGTTCATATGTGTCCCTGTTCATATTTCTCAGTTTGATTTATATTCCTTGCATTTCACATTAAATCCTTTACATTTCTCTGTAATATATACACTCAATGTGCCCCAGTGTTTGCATTGTGTCCAGCAGATCTGCTAACCACGGTTTAAACTTCTCTTAATACAGGCTTTCAGCCGGGGGGAGCTGTCGACTCAGTGTCGGCCGTGTGCTGCTTTGTCTGGTTTCTCAAAAAAAGGAAGTATCAAGCACACGACTGTTGCCTCATCAACGCCACGAGCGTCAGACCCACCAATCACAGCGTGATCCAAAATTAACAGGAAGCAAGGGCACGGTAAACAGGAAGCCCGTCTCGAAGCCCCCGCCCACCCCGCGGTGAGGCGATCTGCCCATACAGTGCTGCGTCTCTCCGGGCGTCTTCACAAGGCCCTCGACCTCCTGCTGTGATGCCGGTGTGACGGGGGCCACGGCTGGAAAACAGGCCCCCCCCCGGACGAGCTGACCATGAGCGAGCTGCTGGAGACGGCCACCGACGGGCAGCTGCCCCGAGGGCCCCAGGCGGGGGAGGAGGCCCCGGGGCTGGAGGGGGCCGGGGAGTACGACGGGGCCCCAGGGGAGCTGTGCTGGGAGGATGGGGGGCTGCCCGGGGAGCTTCAGAGAGGCATGGAGACTCTGCGCGCCGGCGGGGAGCTGACGGACGTCACGCTGTCCGTCCAGGGGGAGCTGTTCCCCTGCCACCGCGCCGTGCTCGCCGCTGCCAGCCACTACTTCAGGTACACACGGGCGCACGGACACACACAAACGGCGCACGGACACACACACACAGGTGGACACACACACGGCGCACGGACACACACAAACACACATACACACATATGGACACACACACGGCGCACGGACACACACACACACATGTGGGCACACACACGGGCGCACAGACACACACACACACACACACATATGGACACACACACGGGCGCACGGACACACACACACAGATATGGACACACACATGGGCGCACGGACACACACACACACATATGGACACACACACGGGCGCACGGACACACACACATATGGACACACACACGGGCGCACGGATACACACACACACATATGGACAGACACACATATGGACACACACACGGACAGAAACATATGGACACAAACACAGGCGCACGGACACACACATACACACATATGGACACACACAGGCTCACGGGCACAGGCGCACGTACACACACACACACACACATATGGACACACACACGGGCCCACGGACACACACACACACATATGGACAGACCACACATATGGACGCACACAGGCTCACGGACACACACACAGGCACGCATCCACACAAAAAGAAACATGCATGAACACTCGCACACACACACACACACACACACACACACACACACACACACACACACACACACACACACACACACACACACACACACACACACACACACACATACACACACACAGAGAAACATACATGGACATTCATACAAATGACCCAGGTGTTGACTCACAGACGCACACACACTTTTCCATAAAAACCCAAGGCTGCTTTACATTTCTAACTCCTAAAGTGGCTAGATTGTAACACAGGGTCAATGTAACTCGGGGTGTCAATGCAACGTAGGGTCTGGATGTACTGCGAGGCCTCGATGTGACGCGGGGTATAGATTGTAACGCGGGGTATAGATTGTAACACCCACATCCCACCTGGCCTGCAGGGCCATGTTCTGCAGCGGGCTGAGGGAGAGCCACGAGCAGCAGGTGGAGATCAAAGGACTGGACAGCGGCACCATGCGCTGCCTGCTGGACTACACCTACACCAGCCAGGCCCTCATCACCAGCTCCAACGTCCAGAGGATCCTGGAGGCGGCCAGCCAGTTCCAGGTGAGGCACCGCCTCTCTTCCCTCTCTGTCTCCTCCTCTCTATCCTCCCTGTCTCTCCTCCCTGTCTCTCCTACCTCTCCTCCCCCCTCCTTCTCTCCTCCCTCTCCTTCCCCCTCCCGCTCTCTCTCCTACCTCTCCTCCCCCCTCTCTCTCCCCCCTCTCTCCCCCTCCCTCTCTCCTCGCAGGCCGCTGCTGGCTGTTGATGAGAGCGCCAGAGGCTGTTCTTACCCCAGTCGGCTCCTACCTACCGCAGTATCAGACAGGAGTTTAGTCTAATGTAACACGTTTCCCATCCCCTCAAACATGATTCTACAGCCCACTTTTTTCCACATGTAATATAATTATTATTTTTAATTTTTTACGGGGAAGTGAAAGTCACACCTTACGTTAAATTGTCATCGTTTTTCCTTGGAACCTCTGCGCAGCTGGGCAGGGCATAACAACAGGATGTGCATCTGTGAGGCGTTGAGAGTTTGTTTAGTGTGTGTGCTATGTGTGTGTTTATTGTGTATTATATACACAATTATGTATAGATAATACACAATGGGTGTTATGTATTTGACTACATCTGTGTGTTTGTGTGTGCGTGTAAGACGCTGCGTGTGTGTGGGTGTGTCAATATTCAACATTATACACAGTGCGTTTTATGTATTTGACTGAGACATCTACGTCTGCGTGTGATTGTGTGCGCGCGCGCGCCTATGTGTGTTTATATTTACAAATACAACACAGTGTGTGTTATGCATTTGACTGAGACACCTACATCTGTGTGTGTCTGTTCGCATGTACGTGCGTGTGTGTCAGAAACAGTGTGTGTGTGTGTGTGTCAACATTTACACACAATACAATGTGCGTGTCATGCATTTGACTGAGACGCCTAAATCCGTGTGTGTGTGTTTGTGCGTGCGTGCTCCACCAGTTCATGCGCGTGGTGGAGGCCTGCGCCGGCTTCCTGACCACGTCCCTCCACGCCGAGAGCTGCGTGGGGGTGCTGCGTCTGGCCGACAGCCACGCCCTGACCACCCTGAGGACGCGGGCACTGGACTACATCGTCCTCGCCTTCTCCCGGGTCATCCTGCAGGAGGAGTTCCACTTCCTGCCAGCGGAGGCGCTGGAGAGCGCCCTGAGCCGCGACGACCTCAGCGTGACCTGCGAGGAGTGCGTGTTCGAGGCGCTGATGCGCTGGGTGAGTACGGGCCGCCGTTTCAGCGAAATGACAAGCTCAAATGGTGGTTTGGAAATCTTAGAATCTTAGAAATCGCATCTTAGAAATGCCGTCTTAGAATTGCCGCCTTAGAAATGGCACTTTAACGCAACCAAACTCTGTGAATACGCAGTTTGTTCGCATTAAAGACCATACCTAATGGCGCATTTCCACTAGCACGGCTCGGCTCGGTACGGCTCGGCTCGGCGCGCTATTTGCGCGTTTCCACTAGCACGCAGTACCTGCAACCGGGTACATTTTTGGTATCACCTCAGCCCTGGTTCCAAGCGAGCCGAAGCGTTACTAAAACGTGACGTCAGCCGACTGCCTTCCACTGATTGGCCGATGAGTGTCGTCACTGGAAGCGTCATAACCGCGCGACTTTTCAATAGTGTTTTGTCTCGCGGCCCGGAGTCTTCTCTGGCTCTCTTCTCTTGCCTTCTGTGCGACAAAAAGCCACAGGGTGAGCAGCAACACGATCGCCTCCATGTCCTCCATGCTGTCCTCCTCTGATGTTGTTGTTGTTGTTGTTCTGGTCTTCCGGATTTGTACGTTGCTCGGCGCCGTGTAAATGACGTCACAGCGGTTTCGCGCAGCCGTGTTATGACGACCCCGCCCACGTCGAGGAGGCACCAGTTGTAATGGAAACACAACCAAACCGAGCCGAGCCGTATCGAGCCGAGCCGTGCTAGTGGAAATGCGCCATTAGACATCATATTGCTCAAACTGAGGTACTATCAAAATCTTAGAAATGGCGACCATTGGTTGCATTTATACGATTTGGAGAAATTGCGTCTTAGAAGTGACCTCACACACATAGATTTAGAGTGTAGTCGTGTTAGAGCGCCGTTTCTCAGACGTCAGTTTTCCGGTAGGTGCGGGCTAGCCAGAGCGAGCGCGAGCCGCTGCTCGCCGCCATGCTGCGCCACGTCCGCCTGCCGCTGCTGGAGCCCGCCTACTTTGTGGCCACGGTGGAGACGGACGAGCTGATTCGCCGCTGCGTCGACGCGTTTCCTGTCCTCCAGGAAGCCCGCTGCTACCACCTGCTGGGGGCCGTGGTGAGGACCCCCTCCACCTCGCCGTGGCCAACACTTTACATTGACTTTTACATTTAGGGCAGTGAGCACATTACTTTATCCAGAGCGACTTACAATAGAACATTAATTATATTAATTTAACATTTACTCACCTCAGAGAAGTTCTCAACTGCTGATTTTGTAAATAGTTGTATATAACCGTCATGTGAGCGTCATGTGACCATCATGTGGTCGTCATGTAAACGTCATGTGACTGTCATTTGGTCGTCAAGTGGTGGTCATGTGACCGTCATGTGGTCGTCATGGGGTGGTCATATGGGCTTCACGTGACCGTCACGTGACCGTCACGTGAACGTCATGTGACCGTCATGTGACTGTCATGTGGTCGTCATGGGGTGGTCATGTGACCGTCATGTGGTGGTCATGTGACCGTCATGTGGTCGTCATGGGGTGGTCATATGGTCTTCACGTGACCCTCATGTGACCATTATGTGACTGTCATGTGGTCGTCAAGTGGTGGTCATGTGACCGTCATGTGGTCGTCATGGGGTGGTCATATGGTCTTCACGTGACCGTCATGTGACCGCCATGTGACTGTCATGTGGCAGGTGGTCTCCCAGCGGACCAAGCCGCGCATGCAGCACTTCCTCTCGGAGGTGTTCATGATCATCGGGGGCTGCACCCGGGACGAGAGGTTCATCTCCACGGTCACCTGCCTGGACCCACTGCGCCGTAGCCGGCTGGAGGTGGCCCGCATGCCGCTGACGGAGGGGGAGGAGCCACAGAACAGGAAGTGGGTGGAGTTCGCCTGCATCACGTTTCGCAAGGAAGTGTACATATCAGGTGAGAGTCACTAACAGCGTCTCTAGGGTCTAGACGTAGAAGTATGAGTAAGAACCACAACCAAAATCGTCATGTTTCATCCTGCTCTCACTCAAGTACCTTCAGTACCATAAAAGACATCCGTTGTTTTTTCTCAAAGGATCCTCCCTACTGCTCGTTATCTCAACCATTGTGCATTCGTACAGTTCAGCAACAGTAGATACCAACCATAGTGGACATAGATAGAAAAACATTGTCACCCAGGGGTGTTTAATTGGGGAGGTCCAAACCACCACACAGCCCAGGGCGTTAAGGTGTTCTCAGGGCTCGTTCTGGTCAAGGACAAACGTGTGCAGCGTCGCGCCTCAATGGGGAGGGATTGTTTTTGTTTGTGTTCGCCTGCCAACATTTTCCCAGCGCATAGAAGCGACGGCGAGACGAGGGACCAGGCTCTGTGGTCGCAGACCGCTGGTCTACTGTTCGTTACCCAACCCCCAGTGACATGCGCCGGGGCCTGTGGGGAAGTAGTGCGATGTGTGTCCTGTGATAACAGCCCAGAGGGAGATTTTCGTGCTGAATCATTTTTCAGAATCATTTCATTTTTCTCTGCAAACCGACAACAAGAGAGACAGGCTGCTATGCTCCGTGGCAATGAGTTTTACAAGAATCACACTTTCTTTATCTGCAAACCGACAACAAGAGAGACAGGCTCCTATGCTTAGTGACGGTGGGGTGGGGGGGGGTTCCCTGTGTGTCCCCCGGCCCCCCGCAGGCGGGAAGGAGACAGCCCATGAGGTGTGGAAGTACAACGGGGCCCTGGACCGTTGGATCCGGACGGAGCCCCTGGCCAGCGGACGATGGAGACACAAGATGTCTGTCCACGGGGGGAAGCTGTACGCCCTCGGCGGATTCGACGGGAGCCAGAGACTCACGAGCGTGGAGGCCTACGATCCTTTCCACAACTGCTGGACACAGGTAGGGTCCCTCTCACGCCAATTGTCCGTGGATACGAATGCTTGGAGAAGCGTGTTTGTGTTGTAACCTTTTTTCGCTAGCTTAGCAGGTTGTGTGTGTGTGTTAGCCCCCTAGCACACACACAGCCCCCTAACACACAAACACACAGAGCCCCCTAACACACAGACACGCAACCCCATAACACACACACACAGACTGCCCCCTAACACACACACATAGCCCCCTAACACATACACACACACACACAGCCCCCTAACACACACACACACAGCCCCCTAACACACACACACAGCCCCCTAACACACACACACACACACACACACACACACACACACACACACACACACACACACACACACACACACACACACACACACACACACACACACACACACACACACACACAGCCCCCTAATACACATACGCACACCCCCTAACCCTAACACACACACACACGTACCCCTCAACACACACACACACACAGCCCCCTAACACGCACACCTCAACGCTCCACGTTCACGTCCCCTCGATAGGTGACCCCTCTTCGGCTGGCCGTGAGCTCCTTCGCGGCGGCGAGCTACGATAGGTGGATCTACGTGGTGGGGGGCGGGCCCGGCGGGAGGCTGGCCACTGACGCGGTCCAGTGCTGGGAGCCGGGGGCCGACTGCTGGATGACCCGGGCCCCGATGCCCGTGGAGGCCAAATGCATCAACGCCGTCGCCTTCAAGGACCACATCTACGTCGTCGGTCAGTGATCCCCCCCCCCCCACACTTGGTTCTACATACACTGACACACACACAGGACGACACACTGCCCACGTCTGGGATACATGACAAGACACACAGACCAATGGGGACGTGCACACAGTATCAACACACACACAGTACGTAATGTGTTTGTGTATTAAGTACTCTGTGAGTGTGTGTGTGTTTGTTTCTGTGAGAGAGAGAGAGAGAGAGAGAGAGAGAGAGAGAGAGAGAGAGAGAGAGAGAGAGAGAGAGAGAGAGAGAGAGAGTCAGAGAGAGAGAGGAGAGAGAGAGTCAGAGAGAGAGAGAGAGAGAGAGAGAGAGAGTCAGAGAGGAGAGAGAGAGAGAGTCGAGAGAGAGAGAGAGAGAGAGAGGAGAGTCAGAGAGAGAGAGAGAGGAGAGAGAGAGAGAGAGAGAGAGAGAGAGAGAGAGAGAGAGAGAGAGAGAGAGAGAGAGAGAGAGAGAGAGAGGGAGAGGGAGAGGGAGAGAGAGGGAGAGTCAGAGAGAGAGTCCAAGCATGTATGTCCTAAATCAACCCCCGTCCGTCCGTCCCTCTCCTCTCCCTCCACCAGGGGGCGCCATGCACGCCATGTACAGCTACTCTCCGGCGGGGGACGCCTGGGCGCTGGTCTGTCGCCTTGGCGACCGGGCGAGCTGCGCCGTGGCCGCGTGCAACGACAAGCTGTTCATCACGGGGGGCCGGGACGACCGGAACCAGGTGATCTCCTCGGTGATGTGCTGGGACGCGGCCAGCGGCGCGCTGACCGAGGAGTGCGTGCTGCCCCTCGGGGTGTCCCACCACGGCAGCGTCACGCTCATGAAGTCCTACACACACATCCACCGCATCCCGCCAGCCACGCCCGCCGCCGCCGGCGCCGCCGCCGCCCCCCCGCCGTGACTCACCACATGGGGGCGGCGGCGGGGGGGCTACATCTGTGGAGGCTGTTTGTGAAGTTTGTGAAGTGGAATGGTTGGGTAGTGTGTGGGTGTGTAAAGTTTGTGTGTGTGTGTGTAAAGTTTGTGTATTGTGTGTGTGTGTGTGTGTGTGTGTGTGTGCATGTAAAGTTTGTGTATTGTGTGTAAATGTAAATGTAAATGGACTGCATTTATATAGCGCTTTTCTAACCATTGTGTTTTCTAACCATTGTAGTTTCTAACCGTGTGTGTTTTTGCGGGCGTGTATAGTTTGTAGTTTGAGAGTGTGTGTAAAGTTTGTGTAGTGTGTGTGTATTTGCTGTTGTGTGTGTGTGTGTGTGTGTGTGTGTGTGTGTGTGTGTGTGTGTGTGTGTGTGTGTGTGTGTGTGTGTGTGTGTGTGTGTGTGTGTGTGTGTGTGTGTGTGTGTGTGTGTGTGTGTGTGTGTGTGTGTGTGCGTGCGTGTGTGTGCATACAGTGTTATCTAGAGCAGTGTTATCTAGAGGAAATAGCAGCGAAAGGTAAGATAAATATCTGTTGAGTTCGATACCCCAGTGGTTGTGGGGGGAAAGTTATTCATCTGGTCCTTCTAAGGTTTATGCTTTTACTAAGCCAATGAATACAGAATGATTACGTCACCTTGCCTACATTTCCTGTCGAAAAAGCCAACATATGAAATGACCAATCCTTTGATATATAATGTGTTAATAAAGTTTTGCTCTGTTTTATATTTAATGTTGTCTTCAATTTCCTTTGAAATTTTGGCCGTGTGTAGAAATTAATCTTACTACATTATATGTAAATTATATACATTATTCCAGCTTTGTAATGTACTTGTATACACACATATGTTCTACTCATGCTGTGAGCCTCACTTGGAGCGAATTGGGATAAAACATAAAGTACAGAACTAACCCCCCAATACACACACCAAATTATGCAAATTAACCGACTAGGGTTCAGCCAATCAAAGCGCAGTACAAGCAGAGACAGCCTGGGAATTCTGACACAGATCCCTTTTCCAGTGCGCAGAATGATAGCTTTTGAACCGCACGAACGCACCTTTTCCCCAGGTCAACCAATCCGAGTTTAATAAAGTTTAGCAGATCTGAAACCCAAAATCCCGAGAGCCTCGGTCTCCTGAGTCAGATACATCCTCACTTGAGGAGACTGCCATTCAGGTGTCGGTTTCATGCGTCACTCAGTGCGTGGGACGGTCCCCCTTCGCTCTGGGAAACCATTAACCTGGCTCAGAGTCCGATCACTCCAACCCTACCTGCGCATAGACAGCGGACGTTTTAGGTCGCTTTCAGTCCAATATAATGGTTTACGCATTCGATGCGTAAATCACCACACCAGGACCGTAGCGGCAGAACATAGCAGATCCACCTGGCTGGCGCTGAGAAAGTCAGGGTGGGTTGTCTGCATGCAATGGCTGTTCACTATTTCCTGGTCTGTCCCCTTCTACTGACTCTCGGTGAGTGTTCGCGTCCTGATCCGACGCCTTAGGGGGGCGTCGGGGTCCAATCGCCGTGAGCTTTTACTTTTAGATTTATGAGTGTGTGCGTGCTTGTGTGAGACAGTGTGTAGACCCAGATTATTTAACAAGGGTGCCGTAGACAAACGTTGTAGGCCCTACTGAAATCTCTGCTTTGGATAGGCCTACCTATTAAAGTTAATAATTAATCATCAATGACAAGTTAAACTCGCTGCGCTAGAACTTCTAGGCTCCTACTCATATTTTGAATATTATCATTATCTGTTATTGTGTTTCGTTCTTTTTTCCCCGAACTCTTACTACAATCGTTTGGAGTCATCCCGCCAACATAATAGCAGAATGAATTGGATGAAAGACTAAAGTATCCATTAGCCTCTAACCTGTTGAAGCATGCATAATAAATAGTTCCCGTCCGCAGTTGCGGTAGAGGCCACTTCAATATGGACGCATGGGCTCCGAAACCACGCTGGTCCCCCAAATCCGGGGGCCCCCCGACGCGATCCTCTGGAAACAAGCGTTTCGCAAAGTAGTGGAGTTCGACGGCAGTGAGGAGAGTGTCCTAGAGACGTTCCGAGACCGGGTGGTCCTAGACTGGCACTCGGCCTCCCTCACCATCAGGGACCTCCGGGTGGCTGACAGTGGCCTCTACGAGCTGGAGGCCACCATCAACAACAAGAAGTATTACTCCCAGCATGACGTGGTGGTTATTGGTAAGCGTGTTTCCTCACAGATGGTAGCCTACTTTACTATGCAAATAAAAATACAAATTAACATGCAGGTGCGAGCCCTGAAAAGATAAACAATTAACGCAATGCAAATAAAAAGCAATATCAGAAATGTAGGCATATGAATGAGTGTGTTGGCGGTTAAGTTACTGAGCAGGTTCAGCTAAGCCAAGCCACTCCCTTAGCCCCTCATAAGGAAACATAACATCATTGTTCTGAAGATTCCTGGAGTGAACCGGCTTGTTTGGAACCTCTGCTCTGTGCGTAACCTCCATTTAGTATTCCCAGGAAACCCTTAATCCTGGAACACTTAAATCTGTCTGCATTTATGAGATATTGCACTGGTTTTAAAAAGCGTTGAATCTCCCGTCATATAAGACCCAGAGTATTTATTAGCAGCCCTGACGTCCATGCAGGACGATGTTTATTCGTCGTTTATCAAAGTCAAAGACCCCTACCTACCTTCACCATCACCATCCACGGGTGTTAAACAGAGGTCATGTTCGTCTACCTGCAGAGAAGGTGGCGACGCCCACCATCTCGTGCCTCATCAACGCCACGGTGAGCGGCGTCGGCGAGTCGGACCCCCCACGGACCCGCGCCGTCCTCAGGTGCAGCGCAGAGGGGTCCCCCTCCCTCGTCACCTACGCCTGGACCCCGCTGGACGGAGTGACGACGAAGGGGGCGGCGCTAACGGTCACCCTGGCTGGAGACCAGGACGACACGGTGTACACCTGCCTGGCTAGCAACCCTGTCAGCCAGGAGATGGGCACGTTCGTGGCCAAAGATTGTTACCCAGGTGAGGCCAGGATAAGCACCACGCTGCTTATCGCGGTGATGGAATGTGGCCTCATTGTTCCGGAGTTACGAGCGTAAACTGCGTCATTTCTCAGCTTACAACACTGGGATTTCAGGTATTTCTCCAAATAAAGGCGAATGAGAGAAATGTATTTGTGTTCTAATGGTAACGTTAACAAAGGGTTGATCTTTGTGAAGAAAATGTTTTTTTTCAAGTGAGGAATTGTTGCTTTAAAACAACCTGCTGATTTAAAGGTGACATGTTATGCCGCCAGGTGTGAGGGTGGGATTAGCCGTTACAAGCTGTTTTTGAAAATCTCCATCTTCTGACATCACTAGTGGGCGTGTCCACCTAGATGTGTGCTGGATAGATCAGTCTACCAGCCCACCCCGGTGGACGCACAGATCTAGGTGGACACGCCCACGAGTGACGTCAGAAGACGCAGACTTTCACTCACGCCTGGTGGTGTAACGTGTCCCCTTTGAGGGAAAGCTCCGATTCGTGCTTTCGAATTCAATCTTTATCTCCCATTCTCTTGTTTCCTTGCAGACAGTTTTCCAACCGGAGGGATCATTGCCATCGTGGTGATCTGTCTGCTCCTGCTTATATCAGCAGGCTGCGTCGTCGGCTACTGGAGATGGAGCAAAGGTACAGACGTCTCTACATGGTGTGCTCTGCAAGGAACACGCCATGCTCTCCACACAGCCCCCACATGCATCGCACAATACAACGATACGAGTGTTGATCCCCGTGTTTCACTTCTACAGCACACCCTAGGTCCGATGGTATTGAGGATGTGGAGTCAAAGCCGCTGAACCGATCAAATGGTATAATTATTTTATTTGTGTGTGTATATAGATACAGATTTCATATTCTCTATAGATTTCGGAATTCTTTCAACCTAACCCTCTTTTGAACAATTCAATACTTTAATGGACGATTGAAAGACATTTTAAACAATAAGTTTATCGTCCTTTTGAAACCATCGTGTCGGTAGGTTAACTTCTTATGGTATGGTTTCAGGGTCGGGCAACACCAAGGCCAATCGTAACAGATCCCCATCACATTGCACCGCCAAGCCTCTGCTCCCAGATCTGCAGCCTCTAAGCTACCTGGAGTCGAAGCTCAGTGTGGGCGACCCTCCAGAGAGCGTCCTGGCCCCGCGAGAAGGCCATCTTGGCTCTGATGTAGGCGGCCATCTTCGCTCTGAGGAAGGCAGCCAAGCAGCGGACTCAGACCTCTATGGATCAGATCCCGCCGCGGTCGGTGTGAGAGATGGGGAGGAGAAGGAGGAGGGAACGTTCAGCACTCCTCTGGGCAGCCTTGGTTCCTTGCATGAGGATAAGGAGAAGGATAAGGAGGAGAAGGATGAGGGAACGTTCATCACTCCTCTGGGCAGCCTTGGTTCCTTGCATGAGGATAAGGAGAAGGATAAGGAGGAGAAGGATGAGGCAGCGTTCCTCCCTCCTTCGTGCAGCCATGGTTCCTTGCAAGAGGCGGAGAAGGATAAGGAGGAGAAGGTTGAGGCAGCGGGGCCTGCTCCTTTCAGCCTCCTTGGTTCCTCCAAGGTGGAGCGAGGGGGAGGGAAGGAGGAGGAGGAGGCGGCGGAGGCGGAGGCGGCGGAGGCGGCGGAGGCGGCGGAGGCGGCGGCGGCGGCGGCGGCGGCGGCTGCGGCGGCGGACACGGGGGTCAGTCCTGCGGATGAACACGGTGGCGAGCGTCTTGTGGCTGCTCGTGAACCACCGGTGAACGTTGCGACCCAGGCGTCAGAGGAGAAGGAAGCAGTAGCTGGCGCTCCACATGGGGCCGGGGTTCTGCAGGAGGAAAGGGAGGAGGGGAAGGAAGAGGAAGACGACGGGGAGGAGGAAGGAGAGGGGGTGGGCTCGCCACAGAAGGCCTCCCGCCCTGACAGCCACAGCGCCTCGGAGGCCGGGGTGGGAGAGAGGGGTACGGACGGGAGGGAGGATGACGCAGAGGAGACGTCAAACACGGCTGACGAGAAACAGGACGACGCCGAAGACGGAACGGGAAAGGTTGCGCCTCCTACCGAGCCGGACCAAGAAGTGAGGAGGGAAGAGGAAAACGATGTCCCAGGAACGTCACGGGACGACCCACAGGGGACCAAAGACGTTGAAAGTGATGACAAACGGGTGGCGAGCTCTCCAGCGTCCAAACCGGAGTCTCAACGGGATTCTGAAGCGGTGTTTGGGGAGAGAGAGGGGGACACAGATAGGAGCACGGAGGAGGAGACGATACTCCAACAAGACAACGCAGGAGACAGAGCAGGACAGGTGATGCCTACTGCTGAGCCTGCCGTGGAGACACCTGAGAGGAAGAGGGAAGACAAAACATCACAAGACGGCTCGGAGGGGCAAGAGGAAGGGGAGGAAGAGGAAAGAAAAGACAGGGGAGGGGGCAGCCCCCCAGCATCCAGATCTGAGCCTCGCCAGGATAGTGAGGCCGTTGCGAGGGAGGGGGATACGGACAGCAGCACGGAGAAGGAGACAATACAACGTCAAGGCAATGCAGGGGACGGGGTAGGACAGGTGGCGCCCACTGCCGAGCCAGCAGTGAAGACACCTGAGGGGGAGAGAGAAGATGTCCCACAAACATCGCCCCACGACGCGGAGCGGCCAAAAGAAGGGGAGGTAAAGGAAGAGGATGGTAAAGACGAAGGGGGGGCCAGCCTCCCAGCGTCCACACCTGAGACTGACGTGTATTCTGAGGCCGTGGCGAGGGAGGCCATTACAGATACTAGCATGCAGGACAAGAAGTCGGACGTGGAGTCACCTGAGGGGAAGGAAAAGGAGGACAATGTCCCACAAACAGTTCACGGCGACCCCCACGTGCAAGAGGCAGAAGGGGTTAAAGAGGGAGGGAAGACCAGCTTGACCGAGATGGAGTCGGGTCCTGAGACCGGACCGGACCCTGACAGGCAGCCAGGAGGGAGTGCTACCGGGCTGGGGAGGGACGCAAGGCTCCAGGGGACAACACGAGGAAACGGGAGACGGGCCACTCCCGTAGAGGTGGAGGAGGACTGGAGGGACGCGGAGAACGGGGACAGCTCTGCGTAGGACGGAGGGCTGGGCCGGGGGGCGGTCACTGGGGAACACCGGCAGGACCTTCTGAGGACTTGAGCCTCCCTGCACTGGACTGCACTGGATACCTGGACTACCTGTTTGAATCAACCCCTGCCTTTCCCCTCTGTTAAGACTGTCCTGAAGCCGTTCTGGTCAACAAGAGGGCCTCACTGTCCACACACTGGTTTGAAACATTTTATTTTTTCGAACTTGAACATGTAAAAGCAGGGTCGACGGCTTTGAAGCGTATGAGGCATGTGCAACGAACAGTGCAACCTCTGCTGCTTTGGTAGGAGAGGGTTTGACTCTGCGATGGTCAGGGTGGGGTCAGGGTGGGGTCAGGGTGGGGTCAGGGTGGGGTCAGGGTGGGTAGGGCAGAACTAAATCCAGTCTAAGTGAAGTGAGATGGGTTTTAGTCGCCTTCCAGAGCAAACTTGTGAAATCCTTCTTAATCTCGTTCTCAAACATGCTATTGGATTCTATTGTGTCTGCTCCTTCAGTGTCTCAAACGTCAAATATTGGTTTATGAAACTGATAAGCAGGCCAATGACGGGCCTAGTCTGATGGAAGATAACACAACTGTAGACCGTATTTTATAGATCGGCGTGCTGTTTGTTTTTTAGTTAATGAATAACTTTAGAATCGTTGTGGACTTTTTTGCCACATCACCTTTACACTCAAGGTGAATTTAACATTTAATTCACATTAATTGTAATGATCAGTTCTTGTCAACAGGGACGCTGTTTCCTCGTTTTTTTCTAACCATTTTGAGCAATTATTTCAATGTGTTTTGTTTTTTTTAAGTAAGAAGACATCATTTTTTTATGATTAACAATATTATTATCATGCTTCTGAGTATTACTACTATACTATTACAATATTAGTCAATAATACTATACAGTATTTTACAGTCAGAGTTCATGCTGCACTTGAGAATATGTGTACATTTCAACAAGTTTGATTCAAAACAGAAACATTAATTTCTACATTAACACAAAATATATGCAGTTAAATAATGGATATTCAGCACCCAGACAGCAAGAGCATGAGAAACAGTTAGAGAACAATATTGACCGATAGCTGAATGTAATAACAAATACACTCGTAACTAATTTATATTATTTTAAAAAACAATCTATTGGGAGTCCAAAAATCAATGTTTGATTTAGTGTCCTATATTGAAGAATGTGGATTTTATTATTCATGTAATTATATTGATTAACTCTTTTTAAAGTGTAATATATAACTAACAGATTCTATTTTTTTTCTTGGTTTTTTTTAACCAATATGCTACGTATATTTGTTCAATTCTGTTTCATGATAAAATGTTTTGAAGCTAACCTAAAATCTTTTGATTGTATTTGTATGAATTCTTTGCTTCTCGTGTTTTATCGATCTGTAATGGGCATTCCCTTACAGCAGGGGGCAGTGTTTAACAGTGTTGTATTCATAGCGTGGGGAGCCTGATTCCATTTTTCTGACACTTGTATCTATGCCGGTATGAAGGCCATTATGAAATACTTCGAGAATATTTTCGCAAGATCCTGATGGATGTTCTGAGGCTGAAAAATAACAATAGTTATGAAACCTCAGTCACTAGTCAATGACATTCATACCATATCATACATAGCTGGCATTTAATGTACACAATAATTGTACGTTGTACGTTCTTGCACTTAAAATAGCATCTTATCCTAGCTATCTTTGTTGCATATGGGGAATGGGTTAATCTAGAGTTTGTTAGTTCTTGGAAACTTGGATCTATGAACATCCTTACTCTACAGACAGCTTTTGTTCTTTCTTCTGACAAATTGGGTAAAAGCGTCTGCTAAATACCCTGAATGTAAATCTAAAATCATATTTCAGAATTCCTCCACACCACATACAGCTACTTCACGTGCAAGTGTGAGCCTTCTAGATTCATAGCATTGACAGATTACTGTGAGTTGACTAAACCAGGTGGGTCAAATCAAAACAATTTGAATCACACCCCATGTCGATCGACCAACCCCGACTAAAAACCAAAACACCCTAAAACAAGAGGGAAGGAGGTCTGTCCTCCCCACACAACCCTTCTTCTCCCAACTAACCACTCAGCTCAGCCTGCAGGCGGGGGGTGTGGGTGTGGGGGGCTGTGGGGGGCATCAGAGAGGGCAGGGTCTCCTCCGCGTTGCCAGGTACACAAGCTGGTGTAGATTTGTGCGAGGGGCATCGCAGGGCCATGAGAAAAGTTCCGGCTGATTAGTTTAACCCCTGAGTCGCGGCGTGGTCTGTGATGTGCTACCTACTGACCTGTGGGTTCAGTGAGCACCGGGGAATGAACGCTATCACGTTTCCACCGCCCCCCCCCACCCCCCACAAATACCTAGGGGATATTACAATATTGAATTATTTCAGGGGGGCGGGGGTGCCTCTCTGGTGAGGGTCACCGCAGAGACATGTTTCCACGGTGATGGTCAGCGGGGGGGGGGGGGGTCCCGGCTCCTTCACTGTTTAGTCGGTTAGAAGAGGCTGTGATCTGCGGTGCATTGTGGGGGATTCAGACAGACCCATGTCATCGAGACTCGAGGCATCTTTCTGGAGGACGTCTGCACGGTAGGCTTAGGGGATCGAACCCGGTACCTTTTAGTTGAGAGTTCGTCCTGCCCGGTTCAAATAGCCACCACAACTCCACGCCTCGAAGTTAAGGTCTCTGTTCACGGGTCCGTTCCCGAAAGCAGTCCAGCCTCCATGTTGTGGGAGGATCGGGGTGTGGGGGGGGGGGGGTGGTTGGAGGCCGAGAGGCCGGCCGGAGGCGGGGCCAACGGGCCCCTCCAGACTCCAGGTTGATTAGCATGCGGGTCGTTTTAAAAGTGCAGACCTCCCGCGGGGCCTCGGACCGAATCGAACAATATCCTCCGGCTTTGGACACCGGGCCCCCGCGGCTTCTCATTTAGTTGGTACGCAGCACTGGGCTGAACCCCCCCGCCCCCCCTCCCCCCCGCCCCTGAGATTCTCCGAGGAGGGCCGGGGATACCGGACCCCCACTGGCCATGGAAACATCCCTTCTAAGCGGCTCCCTTAAAAGCAGCGTTGGAGTTCCTGCTCCCTCCTCTTCCTCTTCCTCGTGTTCATCGCTCCACAGGAGTCGACTGCAGACAGCCGGGGCCACACGGCAGAGAGATGGACGACACCTCCCTTGGGGCCCTTACTGTCAAAGACCTCTTTTTTAAACCAGTTTGTCTGTGTGTGTGTGTGTGTGTTGTTAGAGGAGGACCAGGGAGGACGCAGTCCTGCCGCTGGTGTTTGTCCTACCGCTGTGTCCATCTGCTGCTCCGCCCTCGCAGACTGGAAGGGGATCTGACTGGCGGATTGGATCCCAGCCAGCCCCTGTGTGTTGCCTTTAGCTGCTCGTGTTCTGCTGCTCGCGCTCTGCTCGTCACCCGGCCTGTAACGGAGCCGGCAGCGCATGATGGGAATGTTATGAAAGGTTGAGGATGGCGTCATTTTGTTTTGTTTTGCCATTCAAATGTCATATCATGCGAGTGTGTGACATAAGGTTCGATGGTTGCATCATTTACCATCGTGATTGAGATTCATTGTGTGACTATCTATTTTAGCAGGGTATTCATTAACAGTTCCTTTCCATTAAAAGACAGTGCTTTGACGCCTTATCTTAATATGGGCTTCATAGTAAGGCCATATATTCAGGCCATGACTTTCCCTTCAACAGAGAGCTCAATTGTGTCCCAGGACCACCTCTCAGGAAATGATAAACGAGAATGATTGTGAATTTGTGATAATCGATTTGAATAAAATAAAGAGATCAAAGAGAATCAAAATGGATTCATTAAGAAGTATTAGTAGTATTATACAGAAAACGATACACTAAACTATCAAAGAAGATTTGCTTTAAAAACCATTCCAGTCTGCAGTAGGTAGGTGATTTAGTTTAGCCCTCAAAAGACTCAAAGGAATCATGGTGTTTATGTTAGGGACATTCTTCTCAGATCCTTGTCAGCTAAGGGCCATGCTGCCATTACTCTCGCTAATAAGGAAGACTAGCTGTAGGTTGCTATCTGCTATCTGTTTGTGTTCGCGTCACAACAAACCTCCGTCAACCCTAGCCGTGTCGCCTTGTGTCGGCCATGTTGTAAACACGGCTTATCAGCCCTCCACTGAACAAAGGTGCACATCAAGACAGACGAGCTGTCGCAGGAGTCAACGTCGAAACCAAATGACACCAGCTCATTTCAGCGGGGTCGGGCCAAAGCAGGTCGATTTGTTCCGTTTCCTGTCCAGGCTGTTTGGATCAATGCAGCTCAAATCCAATACAGAGCCATGCGCAGTGAACCACGTCAACCCAGACCACGCACTGAAGCAAAGTATCTACCGAAGCTAGTCTTTCACAAGATAGAAGCAAGTCTTTTCTTTTGCGCCAGCTTTCAGCTGAGTTCTTTGTATTTCTTCTTTAGATTCTTTGTGTTCTTTGTAATCAGTCGCTGTTGTGTGCAGAAACCTGTGCTGGGTTGTCTGTTGTCCCCGAAACAGAGCGAGCAGGCTGGTGTGTGAGCCACGACGCAAGGGAAGCAACAACAACACAGTGTGTTGACGCGGGGCCAATGTTTGACAGCTCTGAATCAGATTCATTAGTGTGATCGGAGCATCAGACTAGGGGCTCGCATGCTTTCTGTTGTTCATCCTTTGGGGAAATCAGTGTCATTTGAAGGTAATATCGGTCCCTGCATGCAGTGCATGAACCACTTCTTGACAGAGTAACAATGAACTCATACAGATGCATATCTTTCATTTACATATTCCCATGCAATCAGTCCCACTTGGTACTGGTGTGACACTCTCTGGTTTTCTAAACAGCCTTGGTGCCATATGATACCAGCTGCTATAGATATGATTCAAGGAGTATCCTCAGGACTCCTGACTGTGAATGGAAGAATGATAAGTTTGTGCTGTCACGTAGGCTTATGCTTTTAATTTGCTCACAAGTTCAAACCAAAGCTGTAATCATTTGTAATTAACTTGGAGTGGGGGGGGGGGCATTCCTCTCTCACAATAGAATGTGTGTCCCCTCAATGAAGGGCAAACCTCAGAGACAACAAAAGAAGGAAAAAATCTGTTGTTTCTGTTGTCATGCGCGTCCATTCCCGTAAAAAAGTTCCGCAGAAATGCTCAGTTCCTCGGTTTGAAAAAGCTCTGTCCGTTTATGTGCGTTTTATTTGAACAAGCTGCCTGTCAAAGTGCCACACTAACAGAGATCCCCGATCGCACACTCGCACAACCTGACAGGACCTTCTCACGGGGATGTGGAAAAACTCACGCACGGCCCCATCGCGCCGCCTGATGGCGGAGATTACAGCCGGCGAGAGCTCAAGTTCACTGCTGCGGCGCATGTGAGCTGGTGGCCGAGGCAGGGGGGGCATGAAATCAGAAGATCATGTTATCATGGATCTGTCTGCCTCGCTCTTCATATGTCTGCCTGTCTTTGAGCAAAGACAGGCAGACGTACCCCCCTCACTCGTAACCCCCCCCCCCCCCCCTTGGATCCAGCACACGTAAAACTCACACAAGGCAACGCTTACCTAACTCCCTCTGTGTGCCCTTATCGCGTCAGGTAGCCCAGCTCAGCTGAGTCTTGCGCAGAATAATTAGCTGGTTTTTATTTACGCACTGCACTGGAATAACATTGTGTTCTTTTGAATGTGCGAAAAAACAACAACAACGTATTGAATGCATTTGTCCTGCGGAACCCAACGCATGCCGCCCTCAGCGGTCATAAATAAACAAGGACCTTTTTCCTGCTAATTGTAGTCCAGGTATTTAAGGCCTTCATGCCTACGAGATGGCATGGCTGCCCGCCACGTCGCCCGGGACCCCGCGAGACTCTTCATCCCCATCCAGGGACGTTATTCACAACGCAATTACTAAATAAAGATTTACAGACTGCACACTCTGCTGCCAGGTTTCAGAATTAAAACCACTTTGGGAGTATAACTTTGCACTGGGAATGAGCGGAGCTAGAGAGAGACACTGTGAAATAATTCATGAACTGTGCATTGGAGAGTGAGGGAACAACACGGGCGAAGGCTGCGACCTGATGTTGAGGAACAAGAGTGACATCATGACGTAAACCACATCGGTTCTGGACGGAGAGCTCACGACCAGAGATGGACTGGGTCCTCTGGGACAGAAGAACCACAGAGGAGGTCTTGGTTAGTGTGTTAGTGTTGCTTGGTCCTCTAAATAAAGATCTGAATCCATACCAAAAACACAAAAGAACGATTTGAACACAAAATAAAAACAGCAACAACTCGCCGTTATGTAAGCTATCCATCAACGTCCAATAATTGGCATGTTGTTCTAACGTCGGATGAATTATGTATACACTGTGGTGTTTGTTTAGCAGGACCGATGCAGACGTCCGTAGCGATATCTCAGCCTGTCTTAATAATTGCGGTCAGGGTTTCGGTTCACCAAACCCACAAAACAACATTCACAACAAATGGTAAGTGGACTACATTTATTCAGCGATTTTCTAACCATTGGCAGCTCAAAGCGCTTTTCAATATTGCCTAACATTCATGCACACATTCACACAGCTGACGGCGCTGTCAGCCTTGCAGGGCGACAGCCGGCTCGTCGGGAGCAGTCAGGGTGAGGTGTCTTGCTCAGGGACACCTCAAATCTCAGCTAGGAGGAGCCGGGGATCGAACTAGCCACCTTGTGGAGCCAGTCAAGCCGCTGTACCTCCTGAGCCACGTGCCACTCACAAACGTCCTGTCTCTCCTGTGTGAGTCTGGATACCTCCACATGCCCCCCTCGTGTAAGGCGACGTGTGCTAAGCGCTCTGAGTTCCTGTGTTGTTTCAGTCTGCAGCGTGTCGGCAGCGCGTGACCCCGGCCCCTCACGACGTGCAGACGCGCCACAGCGCCTTGTCTAAATTTAGAGCGATCCGTGGAAGTTTGTCCCGACACAAAAGCTTCCCTCGGCGCTCGGGCCTCTGGCGGCGGTGGAGCGACGAGGCCTGTGAGTGAACCCGTGTGAGGCCAGCATGACTGGACTCCCAACTGCAGATATTTATGTCCAGAGACAAAACGAGGAGGGGGAGATCACCACTTAAAGCAACTGGCAGAGACAGCGAGCGCTTCAACGTGGACGGGTTATTTATGTGAGGGCCGCGTGGTAGCGGCCTGTCGGCTCTGGGTTCCCCGTCTCTCAGCGTGGCGGTGATTCATAAGGACAGGGGCCCCCAGATGAAGGGCCGATTACCCAGAATAACCAAGCGGGGCCGCGGTGCACAGCTCTGCCCTGGAGGGCAAACACGGTGAAATGTCTCTGCATGTGTGTTTGCTTACATGTTGTTTCTGTTCACATGGGGTGTGTGCGTCAGTGTCTGTTGTGCTTGGTGTGCGTGTGTGTTGTGATGTGTTTGTATGTCTACATGCATGCATAACCCTGTGTGTGTGTGTGTGTGTGTGTTAGCTTTGTGTGCTGTGTATGCGTCCGGTTCGTGCGTGCGTGAGCTTTGTGTACGTGTGTGCGCGCGTTAGTGGGTCATCGGTGTGTGGGTCCGTGTGTGTGTGCCACATGTGGCTGCCGCTTTGGTCGTCCGCGTTCTCGCCGTCCGTTAGCGTTCTCGCCCTCGCCCCCCCCCCGTCCTCAGCCAGATCGAGAATCTCCGCCGGTGTCAGAGAGGTGACAGCTGGCCCGTCCATGCTCTGGAGACCCGTCTCCTGACAGCCCCTGACGTTTGACATGTCCCCCTCAACACCCCCCCCCCCCCCCCCCCCACACCCCCACCTAACGCTCCAGCACGTCGGTCTTGCGGCAGGAGTTGATGATGTCACACAGCTTGCTTTAATGAAACGTTGGCGTCACGCGGGGAACACCCTGTCGAGCCCGCGCCCTCAGAGGGAGCCCGCAGGAAGCAGCCAACCTACTGTTGATGTTAGTAATTAGTCCTTTCAGCAGCGGGCCGTCGTGTAAGGGCGGGGGGGGGGGGGGGAGGGACAGGGCCCACGTCTCCCCCCGGTTGCCGAGCGCTGGGTCTTAGTTTCAAAACATTCACTGACGTGAATGTCACAACGCGAGGAACAGCAACAAACACATGACTTCACGCGCTGCTGCACACCGCTCGAGTTCTGACGCATCTGCAGAGAAACTCGGCAATTTCATCACAAACACCCCCCCGCCCCGCCCCCCCCCCTCCCCCCTCTTTAGCAAGCCCTTCCCCAACCACAGCACCCCCACCCCCTACTTCAACCTGACTCCCATGGGACATTACAGCCCAGTCCCTGGAACACTCGTCGTATAGAGGCCTGGCAGAGAGACAGACCTGGGAGAGGGAGAGAGGGAGGGAGAGAGATCTGAGAGAGAGGCCTGGGAGGGAGGGAGGGAGGGAGGGAGAGAGATCTGAGAGAGAGGCCTTTGGAGAAAGGGAGAGAGAGAGAGAGCCCTGGGAGGGAGGGAGAGAGGGAGAGAAGGAGAGAGGCCTGAGAGGGAGAGAGACCTGAGAGGGAGGCCTTTGGAGAAAGGGAGAGAGAGAGGCCTGGGAGGGAGAGAGAGGGAGGGAGAGAGGGAGGGAGAGAAGGAGAGAGGCTTGAGAGGGAGAGAGACCTGAGAGAAGAGGCCTGGGAGGGAGGGAGAGAGGGAGGGAGAGAGGGAGAGAAGGAGAGAGAGCGTGAGAGGAGAGAAGACCTGAGAGGAGGCCTTGGAGAAAGGGAGGAGAGAGAGAGGCCTGGGAGGGGTGAGCAGGGGGAGGGAGGAGGGAGGGGAAGAGGTCAGGTGGAGCCTGGGAGAGGCCTGGGTTACAGTCCAGATGGGGGGATAGTGAGCCTGGGAGTGGCATCGAGAGAGGAGAGAGAAGAGAGGAGAGAGAGAGAGAGAGAGAGAGAGAGAGAGAGAGAGAGAGAGAGAGAGAGAGAGAGAGAGAGAGAGAGAGCCATCCCACCGCTGGCCTGAGCCTACTGTGGTACTGCGTTAACGAGCCAGCTCAGCGTGGGGTGGGGGATGCGGGGGAGGGCCCACCGGCGGGCGGGGGGGGGGGGGCAGGCAGGGTGTGGAGGTGAGTTTGGAGGAGTGGGTGGAGGTGGGCGGGGGGGAACACACACAGAGCCATCCGGGAGACGTCTGCCTGGCCGGACACAGGTAGGTCTCCCCCCTAAATGAGAAGCAGACCGTTGGGCTGCATCGGAGTGTGGGGGGGCCACAGATCCATGATGGGGGGGGGGGGGGGTTGGTGGTTGTGTTCCTGCTCCTCGTCGCGCTCGTATCTCCCCGCCAGCGACGGGAGGTTCAGCGACGCTCCCCGACGAAATAATTCCTGAACGATGCGTTGGAGAGTGAGGGAACAACACGTCGGAGGCTGCGACCCGATGTCGAGAAACAAGAGTGCCAACAGGATACAAACCCCGTCGGTTCTGGACGCAGGGCTCGCCACCAGAGATGGACTCCTTGGTGAGGTGCTCCCTCCAGGCCAGGCGAACCACTGGGGAGGTCTACGTTAGTACGTTAGCGTTGCTTGAAGCTACATTCTCCGTGATCACAAGAAACCGTAGGGTCCTCTCCCAGAAACGAGGCTCCAGGACTCCACAGCACACTTCCTCTATCCCTTCCACAACCCCCCCCCCCCTCGCCAGAAACCCAAGGACGCCGGGATGACTCAAACTGGAGCCGGGACATCTGGGACGCATCAGGGCCACGGGGAATGGGGGCTCATTCAGGCCGCTTGTTAGCTCACCTGGCGTCCTAAGTAGCACCTATTAGGGCCCCTACTTAATATGTAAGTGACCTCGGCTCGCACGTCGCAAGCGTCAAGAGCAGCGTAGTCTAGCCTAGCGTAGCCTAGCCTAGCGCAGCGTAGCGTCATCCGGACACTCCACCTCCCAGCAGTGACCACCGCCATCAAACTCCCCCTGGCTGTGAGGCCTGCTGCTGATAGGCACTCCAGATGTTCTCCCCTGTATTTCATCGCAGCCAACACCTCTTCACGACACCGTCGGGCTGTAAATCTCCCCGTTGAGGAGAGGGTGGGGTGGGGGGGACGCGGCTGAACGCATTAGTGCCGGCTCCTTGAGCTCACGGTTGATATTCACAGGACACTTGCAAAACAATTAGCTATTAGCCTAGCCTCCGAGGCCTCCGGGTCTCTTAAAGGGGCTGTCGGCGGCCCCCTTTATAAGCTTTGAAGGAACCGCCGGATTCCACAGGGACGGCGGCGCTTTAAAGAACTCTTTGGTTTTATGTGGTATCTTTGGAGGACAGTGCAGCAGGAGTCTGTGTCGGTGTGAGGCGCAGTTCACGGCCCTGGGTCTGCAGCCAGCACTCTGCTGCAGCTGTCCCATAATACGCTGGTTAGTTGAACAGATGTTGGCCAGCCAGCCGCGCTAAAGTCTACAACCTGTCTATATTCGGTGTATTAACGCTGGGGTTCGGCGTGATTTTAATAATGTACTCACAGATATTTAGCAACCATCAATACTAATTAATACTGCAAATTTCCCAATGATAAGTGTAAACCGCGGTTCACGTCCACAAAGGATGACACCGTTTCAGAGGCGACGAGCTTTGAAAGCCGATCTGTGAGGTGCATCAGTTTCCGTTTTAGCAACGTTTCTTGGACGATATCAAATGCTCCGACTCCAAATCAACCAATCACAGGAAAAATGTACTCTTTCTATTCCAGCGTGCTGAAAGGCGTCCAGTTTCCAGCTGCCCTCAGTCAACAGAGGACCTTGGGGAAATCATGGCACGCAGGATCTGTCAGTTCCTTAAAGAGATGTCCGCGCCGTGCTGCTCTTCACAGCCGCGTGCGAGTGGCTGTTGGCAGGTCTGAAGTCTCTCAATGTGCAATCCATCTGCCTCTTGGCTCCGGGACAGGAAATGAGCTGATCTATAATCTATACCTGGCCTGGCGAGACCGTCCAACACCATGAAGAGCATGAGAAATGCGGTGTCAGTACCATGGAATAGCGTTGTATGGCTTTCATTACATTTAGTGTGGATGTCTCAATGCTACGAACGGTACAGCAGGGAGGAGACATAAATGCGCCGGGCCACGGTATTTATCCACATAGCTCATTTTGCGAATAATAAACCAAACAGAAAGGTAAACTACTGCTGGGGATGCAATGGTTTATGAAGCATTACTCGCATGCTGTTAGACATTCCGCTTAAAGCTGTGTGTCCGCCGAACGCGCCCGGAGGGAGTTTACGGTTACATGTGATTGGGGTGGGCGTCTGAAAAGGTCAGGTTTGAATGGACTCCCGCACAATACGGTCTGGCATGTCGGACTCTCCTGTGTCCGCACATGCTGAGAGCGGCCGCGCGGTCGTTAGGACCCCACCGCGTTATTTAACGCTCCGTCGGATAAGTGGACGCCTGAGTCGTATTACCTTTACCTGCGCACATTCACACAAAACCCAAACGCATATCCAGTTCCTACAACTGAGTCCCCCCCCCGCGCAGGGCGGCCACTGGCTAGTCTCCCAAACGGAGGAGGGAGTGTGTGCTAGGGTGTTAAGGAGTCCACCCTGGCGGGAAAGGGTTTCTGTTATATAATGTACTGTATGTTAACCAGACCTTTCAAGGGAGTCGTGATCTGTCACCCATGTCACGAGGCAACCAGGAGGGGTTCCCTGCCCTCCCCCCCCCCCCCACCCCCCCACGCCTCTCCAAACAAAAACAAGGTGTATCCCTGATGCATCACCAGTGAAAGCCTCCAACAGCTGTGGCGACCGTCATCAAATCACCTCGCTGGGCACCTTCAGCAAATGACTCACACATGTTCAACGCTGCCTTGCCCTGAAGCACTTAGAGAGAGAGAGAGAGAGAGAGAGAGAGAGAGAGGAGAGAGAGAGAGAGAGAGAGAGAGAGAGAGAGAGAGAGAGAGAGGGAGAGAAGAGAGAGAGAGAGAGAGAGAGAGTCCACAGCGTTGGAGGCGTTGGCTCTCGTTTCCAGCCCACACCTCGCCACAGAGGTTAACACACCCCCGGTTGGCGGTGGGGGCGGCGGCGGGCGGCGGAATAGGAGGACGTGGTTATTATTTCCAGAGATGTTCCTCCACATGCCGCGCGCTAGTGGGCCTGTTAACCTGTTTGTGATAACACCTTTAGCTCCAGATTAAATTCAAATAAGACTTAACGTGATTCAACACGCTCACATTGCACGCAATTATCGTCAACGTCCTTTTCACAAATTGGCCTGCTAAGAGCAATAGTACTCGGGGAGGCTGATGAAATGTATTATTTCCATATCAAAGCCGTAGCGCGCTTTGCTTTCCCAGACTGTTTTC
This sequence comes from Melanogrammus aeglefinus, assembly GCA_900291075.1. Classification (NCBI taxonomy): domain Eukaryota; kingdom Metazoa; phylum Chordata; class Actinopteri; order Gadiformes; family Gadidae; genus Melanogrammus; species Melanogrammus aeglefinus. Next base: position 143,961 of record OLKM01000867.1, read on the forward strand.
TTAACCCAGCACGTGTCTGAAGGTTTTGGCTGATAAATTAGCAAAGTTATTTTTTAGGAAGGAGTCCTGAGGAGGGTTTAATGCTCTGTGACCAAAGGTCTCCCAACCCCTCTGTGTAGTGTAGCTAGGGCACCAAGCAGGAAATGTTTTTCTCAGGGAGACAGCAGACACCCATAGAGGACAGATCTGGACGCGACGATCACAGACTCTGCGTCGGTATCTGGGCCAGTATTGGCTGAGGCTCCCTGGATCAAGTATCAGGAATAATAGATGTTGAAGTATGAGACAATGCACACATCTGCTCATAAACCCCCGCTACTCTGCTTCAACATTCCTCCCAACACTGGATTATGCAGCCTTTGCACAGCGGGCCGTGAAGAGGCGATTAGGCCTCCTGGTTATTCAGGTGAAATAATACAAGAGGAAGAATACCGTTGTTGATCTAGCACCTTTAAGGAGCAGACGTCCCAGCTTCAGGAAAAAGTGAATAAAACACAGAGCAACAGGCGTTTAGAAACAGACATCCAACCATGGAACAAAAGCATCAACAATACAAAGGAACAAAAGCTAGGATAAAAACACGGCTCCTGAGCTGCTTCTCACAGGATCTGAAGTGAAACGGGAGAGAGTCTGTTAGCGAGCTGCAACCTCAAAAGCAGGGTTGTCTTGAGCCTGAAGTTAGGAGCAGCTAGCAAGCCCTGGCCTGAGGCCCTCAAAGGTGTGCTGGAACGCTGTGGCTGCAGGCCCTTCAAAGAGTGCAGGTGCCTGACCACGCAAGGCTCTGCAGGGATTACAAGAACCTTCAACTGGACTCTGAAGCTGATGGGAAGCCGGTGTACATAAATGAGAAGATGCGTTACGCGAGACCTTTTGGGCGACTAGATCAGGTGCTGAGCAAAAGCATTTCGGACCACTTTAATGAATATATTGGCTCTGTATGGACAGATGTATGAAGATACTTAAGGCTGCATCATCAGATCAGAAGTGTCTGGGCTGTGAGGCCATCTCTGGGTGGAACAACATGATAAGAGTGTCCTCCTGTCAACAGATGACACACTCAAACTGTTCACGAGACGACCATCAAACGACAATAGAATTACCGTACACTGGCTGGCTTCACTCATTATTTACACTGCAACTATATGCGTTAACGTAACACACCCACAGCATGTTGTTTGGAATAGTTAATGAGCAAATCATCCGGTCCTTTTTTTGGATCCGAATGTAAATTATCTTTTATGGGATTTTCCTCCGTGCCTTTTAGCAGCAGCCGGCAATGGCAGTGTGGAGCCGGTCCAACTCTCCCAAGGAAAACAAGAACCCTTTTTATTGCACTTCCGAGTTGTGTTCCAGGATTTCTTTACGGCATTCCAGATAATTGGCAAAGTTTGTTGTAAAAATGTCCCGTTTTTAATAAAACGTATCGAAAGCAATAGCCGTTTGTGAAGCCTTGGCTGGGCCCTTTGAGTACGTTTGTCTCTTAAACCTCAGGCCTGTCCACTGGGGATTATATATCCACATGTGCTCCCTTCCCAGACCCTCTCTTCGGCTGTTTAACAGGCTCATGGAGACTCATGAACCCACCTTCCGTCCAGAGAGGGAGATATCAGGGCGGCTTTAACCCCGGTTCTCAGCGGAGCTCACCTGAATATAACATCTGAACTATATACAGAATGCTAATACGGGTTAAGACAATGGGTTCACTGTGGCCCAAAATTAAGACCATTAGACAACGTAGCAGATCAGGATGTTAATTTTGTCCAGTATACAGATGCATTAGACTTTTTCACATATCTGGATTTCATAAAGTCCTGTGTTTTCTATTTATTTTTTCCATGTTTTCCAGCCTATTTTCCGACGGAAACATAATTCAAATGGACTGGGCCGACAGGAATGCAATAAATACAATAAACACTTTGATGTAATGCTTTTGTTTTGAAATATGGATCTATAATAGATGGGCTCCTGACTAACAAACGCATGCCTGACTTCCAGGGAGCTCCTCAGAGGAGCCCAAAGCACAGACATAAACAATGCCGCACAACTCATGAAAGGGAATATCAAATCCCCGGTATGTCCTCCGCTCCCGGCAACCCACCGGATTAAAGCTGCTTCCCAAACGGCCGGGCCTCACGTACACATCCCCGTTTTTGACACGGAACTATATGACCCCTCCATCTACATAATAACCAGGGAACAAACTGCCCTGTCCTAATCCTGTGGCGATGCGTAAACAAACAGCCCTCTGCTCAGATGACACGTGCCAACCCAAACAGAACCGAGTCACAGCGCATTCTTCTCGTCTTCTGGGGTGTATCGTTCACCCCATCTGACTTTCCACAAAAGCACATGGGAACACAATGGACGCCTTCGGTCCTTATCGAATACGTCTCGGGGCATCTTGCGGTTTGACTTTATGAAAGTGAGACTGTTTTGAAACGGTGCTGGTCTCCTGAGCTCTGGATGTCTGTCAATATCTCTACACGGCATGGGTCCCTGACAGTAAGGTGCTGGTCTCCTTAGCTCTGGGTGTCTGTAAACATATTTTTACGGCATCGGGCCCAGACACTAAGGTCTCCTCAGCTCTGGATGTCTGTAAACATCTTTTCACGGCATGGGGCGCTGACACTAAGGTGCTGGTCTCCTCTCTGTCTCGTCCTTGTTTCTGTCTTCGGACGGAGCAAACACTCCTCACAGAGGGACAGATATTCTCCTTTTTCACCGTGAGGTTTAGCTCATCCCCAGATAAATGATGTTGTTTGAGAAAGTATGCCTCCCTGTTATGTTCTGATCAGAAGCACATGTGTGGAAAATAGGTTCCGTTTAGCAAGCCATTCTTTGGAGGTTCAACAATGTGCAATGCTTTTTTGTTCTTTTTTTTTTCAAAGACAGAAATATTTTTCTTGAAATTCTGCCACGAAGATCCCTGGCAACTCATTACATGGATAATTAGCCCCCTGTTCAAACGGGTGACCGCTGCTTAACATCCAGGCCTGTTGCAGCCGCTTTGGAAAACGAAACAAGAAGTGGACTTTGCTGTGGCCCGTTTGTTTCAGATAAGATAGCACGGTGACATTTCCAGCAGGTTGTTTGGTGCTGGAGGACTCATCGCTCCCCCCATGCTATAGTGCACAGGCGTCTCACCCCAGACCCCTCTGCCCTCATAAACACACCCAGAAGGGAATGATTACTCCTCAAGATGTGGATGCTGGGTGGGGCCGGGCGAGGACCCGCCAGTTCATGCCTCTTTAAGAGTGTTTTGGCATGGAAGTCTGCCTTGCCTCACAAGTCCTTTGTTCCTTCTAGCAGGAGATGCTTATCCCAAACCAAGGCACGGGCCGCGTGTCTTTGTCACCTCCAGAGCGGCGAATACACAGCGACTGGAAGAAACTGTACTGTTTGTGTCTCTTCTAATGCAATCCGCCGTGTCCAACGTCCCTCAGATTAGTGAGGGTATTGCAGGTCGTAAAACGGGACATCACCTTAATCTGCAGAGACACGGCCGTGCCCGCAGTCCCTCCGGCTGCAACGTCAGGAATTCATTTCATCTGATGTGGGGCTGCACAGCTACGTTGAAGCATTTTTGAGGAGACCAATTTGTTGCTAGATTGTGAAATTTGAAGATGTGATGAATCAGGGCGTAGGGAGAGTGGTTAAAGTGCTCGCTTTGGAAAAAAAGAGTAAAAAGGAAAGTGTCCTGTCCTTAGTTAAAGCAAGATTTTTATTTTCCCTTCTCTCTGTGCGGTTTCCGAAAAAAAACAAACCAAAGGGCACGTTTGTTATTGATAAGGTACAGATACGATCTGTGTTGATTTACGAATAAATCAAATCACTCCACGAGTATATTTTTCCAATTATTCGGATCCAAAAACCTAACCATTGTTACGGTTTCCAACATTTGTCTTTTCTTCCACAACTGCCGCTAATTCAATTCTACATGTTTACGTTTCAACTCCCAGCAAAGCAGAAGACGGACTTTACTTCATTTGAAAATATACACAATGTGTTTCATTTTTTATTTTGTTGGTGTCACTCGCCTCCCAAGTCAATCTTCGGAGAGCAGATAATTCCCCCTGCATGTCGCAGTGTTGCATCACGCACAGTGTGTGAATGGAGGTGATGATGTCATGGTTTCGCGTCACCTCCGTTCCACCGGTCCATACCAACACACAGAAAACAGAGTTTACGAAAAACCTCCATCCTTGAAGGAGTTTTCCAAAAGCTTTGTTTTCCGTGACCTGAAACGCCGTTCTGGTTAGGAGGGGAGGCCAAAAACGCAGAGAAAAAAACAACCCCACGTTTTCAGTAATACTCAAATACGTGTGGACGAGGCCTTGAGTCTGTTAGCAATCATCATCGCCACCCCTCATGGACAGACCCATCTCGGAATACCTCGCGTTTTAATGAGGCTGTCGAAGCCTCCTTGGCAGATCTCCCAGACCTGCTCGATGGTCGGGGTTGCGCAAGACCAGGCTTGGCAAATCTCTTTTTTCCTCCCAAAAGCAGGCCGGAACCCTGGGGTTGTTTTTGCTTGATACCATTTCATCTCCCACTTCAAAGTGTCGCCCGTTACGGTATATGGACCAACGCTTTCAAAGACCAACCATCGGCCTCTTTCTTCCTTACGCATACAGAAAGACAAGCATAAATAAAACACACAATGGAAATGTTTCGATGCCTGCAGTAGTGTGCAGATCACGTACATTCTCCACTCAAGTACTTTCCAACATGCTTGAACTCGAGGGATCGGTTTGCGTTTTGGGGGTTTCAGATTCAGAGATCTGTGTTAATCCTCAGATTACATTCTCACCCTCAATTATTACACAGTAATTACTCTGAACAACCACAAATACGTGGAACCGGTTTGAGTCTAAAGATTTCTCGAGGCATTTTGTGTCACAGCAACTATCCACATTTCAACGGTCTCGATGAGCAGAGCTGTGTGAAGAAAACCCTGGAACCTGATGAGGACAGACTGAGCAGACTGTGTTTAACACTGGGATGTTTTGATTCTCTGCCTGAATGAAACAGCTTTCACCACCGTGTCTCCTCAGACAAACCCTTGCTTGATTAAGTCATGAATGGGAAATGCATTTATATTTAACACATTCTTGACAAATATTCAAAACGCAATATTCCAGAACACCACACCCCCTTTTCTGGAGATTTCGGTTCCGCTTTTCTTGTTCTCTGGTTCATTCGCTCAGGAATGTATATTTATTTAGATCAGAGTCGCGGGGACCTCACAAAGCAGTTAAAGGGGGTATTTCCTCGCTGTAGGTTGACAGGACGATCTCCAGCTTGTTGGGGTGATTAAAATACCAGCCGCCCTGTGTTGTGGTGGGCTTCCGTGAGACTCGTGGGCCGCTGGGTTGGAGATAAAACAACAATGCAGCATTCCTGGCTTGTGGGCAATCCAAATATCTGTGAGAATTCCACGTCCATCACAACAGGTCGTAAAGACGTTTTGCACGAAGTCCTCCCCCTCTCACCCTTTTATCAACCGCCACGTCTGCCTCCCCTCCCTCCCCCTCATCAATGGGTACGCCCGGTTTCTGGGCTCCTAGATAGCGCGTTGATGTGGACATAAATCACCACGGTAACGGATGAGATTCCAAGAGGTCCGTCTGCGCCTCGCTCGTCAGCTCTGAGAGACGCGTTGCGCAGCAGGATAATTGGGCCCGGGCGATCCCGGGTGAACTCGGAGGACGCTGCTTGTGGATCGGGTTTGACGCCTGAGAAGAGGGGTTCTCTCTCTCGGGGCTTCACATCTCTGGCCTGAGATCCGGTTGAAGAGCGAGGCCGCTGGCAGCACGAGGCTTGGGAAGCAGGCTGGGAACTTTACTCCAGACTGCCTGGGATTTGGAGAAGGCCCAGCGTGATGGACACGTTTCAAGTGGGATTTGTTGGGGTTGAGGGACCCTGAGTGGATACAGAGTGATGACACAGGGCCGGAGGCCGGGCCTGTAATCCGAGTCCAGTGGTTTAAGTGGGCTGGGATTACGTTGACTCGCGCCCTTGGAGAAGATCCCTGTTGAAGCCGCAGAGACGGGGTTAACTGTGGATCATCTCCTTCTTACCCGCGCCTTACCCTCTGTCCGTCAGCGGAGTGTCCTCACAACCTCCTCCACCAAAACACACGGATCCAGGAGCAATCTCCCCCTCTCCCTCTGAGCCTCCAGAAGCTGAAGATGTGGTGTTTGGGGAGCGGCTTCTGGCCGGACGGTAGTGACCGGGACGTAGAGAGCCGCGGTCTCTGGACAAATTGAGGAGAGGCGGATGGGGAACCCGAGGAGGCCTGCTGCTGCTGCTGCTGCTTCACTTCGACTCTGGGTCTGTTCCCCTGCAGGCCACAGACTCATGAATATCTGAGACTTTCTCAGAAATCAATCAATCAAAGTCCATCCATCACATCAAGCAACATCCAACCCAAGCCAGATTCTGATGGGAAAACGACTTTGGTGAAGCAAATTCTGTCCAAAGATACTACGGCAAAAAGCATTCTCACCATAGTTGAACACAAACAGAATCCAACATTCAAGGAAAGGAAAGGAAAGTGTGTGTGCGTGTGTGTGTGTGTGTGTGTGTGTGTGTGTGTGTGTGTGTGTGTGTGTGTGGGTGTGTGTGTGTGTGTGTGTGTAAATACACCTGTCAGAGGGAGAGACAGCCGAGTTAGGCCCTACGTGTACAAAAAAGAGACCATAAAGGAGCGGTTGAATTGAGAATACTCTCCCACACTCGACAACCTGCGCCATTGTGAAGTAAACGGAGACGAGCGCATAATTATGCAAACAGAAAGCGATACAGAGCGAGATGTTGCAGCAAAGGGGGTAAAGGCAATTGCTTGTGACACCTGCTCCGAGGCGTTCTCTGGTGCCTCTCTGTGCGTCGGGAGAGCGAATGACGCACTCTGGCAGCGCATCAGTCGAGGGAAGGTGTGTCATTTAGCGGTCCTGACATCTCTGTCTGTGAGTAATGGCATTCAGCAGACCGTGCGCCCCGTCGCCCACAACAACAACACACAGCGGGAGAAGAAAGTTTCAGGCGGAAAAAACGAACAAACGGCTCTGGAAGCGAGGGCATGGTGCGCGGAGAGAGAGAGAGAGAGAGGGGGACCCGTCAGCATGCAGCAGACCCGTCAGGGCTGGGCTGTTGTTGGCAGGCGGTCTCGCGTCTCGTCCATGAAAGACGGATCGCACGGCGAGAACAGACGTCTCACCGCGGGTATTTCAGAGCGGCCGCTAGAGTGGTTAGTTAATGCAAATGTTTGGATTGGCTGATATCGGTACGCTTTTCGTCTTATGATTCTAATTGGGTCATGCTCATATATGGAAAGCACCAGGTGTTGGTAATTGCTTAATTGAGGGAGGCCTTGAAAATAATATAATCACAAGGGGGTAAGCGATGTGGTGGGATTATATATGCAGGTGGGTGTGTGCGTGTGTTTGTGTGCGTGTATGCAATTATGTCTGTGTGCATGTGTGTAGATGTGTGTGTTTATATTGACACAGCTGTGTTGTGGTGTGTGTGATCATAGCGAACATTTCTCGTAGAGGTGGAAACCCAGAGAGAAGTGATCTAATAATCCCATTCTATGTCAATTTATGACTTTAGTTTTTCCACACAATGCTCCGTGGCACCCGTGGTAAAAAGAAAAGACAAAAAAAGACCAGGCTTGACCTTATTCGAAAACAAGTTCACTTGGTCTGCTTTCAAGTATCAGCATGATTAAGTGGGGCCATCCTTCCAGCTGTAAGCCCCGACGCGATGACGGTCGAAGGCAGGGGGAGAGCGAGGCTCTGCGATCCATTACGCGCTCGGCATGGAGCATCAGGAGGAGCGACGGCCTCTTGTGTGAGCAGGACCGCTGGCGAGGTGAACCGCTCTTCTCCCGCAGAAATCAAAACCACCCCCGCTCTCAGCAGCGCAGCGGGGACAGTAACCGACTGGACTGTTGATCCGTTTAATCAAATTACGATCTGTCAGGCCGTTTGTTTCCAAGCCTACCCCGAGTGGCGTAAGCCCCCCGGGGGCTGTGTGTCTTCTGGAGCTGAGAGGAGCTGGTTTAGATCAGGTCATTAAGCCCCCACGATACTTCATTGTCATCGGACAGCTCTGCTTTGAAGGAGCGTGACGGTCAGGAGGCTGGGATGAACTGAGCTCAGGAAGGGGGGGGGAGTACTAAATCATAAGTGTGAGAAAGAGGAACACAGACTTCAATGACGATTGGAACAACATGACGATAGGAACACAACAGCGTAGTCAAAGAGAGCAGGAGAGGAAAACACTGGTGCTGCCTGGCCACTCGTGCTGGGAGTCAGAGGGATGAGGGTGTTGGGTGAGGTCGCTGACCAAAAGGTACTCTGGAAGGTGTTCTGGAGCACACTGCTCACCAAAGGTACTCTGGAAGGTGTTCTGGAGCACACTGCTTCTCCCCAGCAGGTTCCTGAAGAAGAACTCTCGGCTAAGTTCTCATATCCGAATCGTGCCTCATCCACACGTTTGGGGAGAATCTGCAACATCAACTCTGTTCTGGGAGAATCGGGCGGAGAATCGGGCCATTGATGTCATTGGAGAACTCAAATCCCCGACCGATGGAGAACGCAAATCCCCGACCGATGTCGTCAAACCTTTCCGAAGAAAAATTATAAAAGAAAAGAGTCGAAGTTGCAGACAGCGATTTGTGCCCAACACGCGTACAAAACAGAACCCTTCTATTCTCAGTACTCTTTATATTAGCCAATAGTGAGCGTGACGGTTCCCCTCTGAGTGAATACCCTAAATCCGAGTCCATTGTGAGTCACTTCGGATTAGAGTGGCTGCAAATCACTAAGTAGTGAAATTAAAGAGATGCTGGAGCGATGCTGCTCAGCCAAACCACTGGTAGCCCCTGGTTGCCTCTACGAGAGCTGTTTCTCTTCAGACGAGGCTACGAATTTAAAAACGTATAGCGTTCTCAACACAGTGGACATCAGTTATTGATAACACACACTAATAGGGTAATGTGCACACGCTTTCGATCGGCGGGCTTCGATAAAGATTGACATTAGAAAATCGACATTTTCTCCTTCTTGGTCAAAGTGCGTCATGCCTCGGGGGGGTCCCCAAGGGCGAGACACGGTTATTGGTTACCTGTCATCAAAGACCTTTCCGCCCCCGGCTCTCCGGCACCGAGTAGCCTAACATCTATCCCTTCTGCTGAGCTCCACTGGAGGCTCATAAACGTGTTTACAGGCCGGCCGACCGCGGAGGCCCATCCCGACACCAAAGCCCGGTCGGATCCCCTCCCTCCCCCCACCGGCTTCCCTAAATCCTGGCTCCTCTCAGCACCTCAACACGGACGCAACTGTTTATGCTGCGCTCGGCTCCAGAACCACAGGCCCCAGTGGTGCGTTGAGGAGACTGTGGATTTATGAGGAGGCTGAAGCTCTTCTCGTGTGCTGTGGCGAGGACACAGTCCAACGCCTCCCCCCCCCCCAAACGCTCGCGCACGCACCTGACGGCCGTCCAGTACGGCCGGAGGTTCACGTGCGCATGAGGGAGGTTGTTTATCGCCGCGTGGCCGCATGCGGACGATGAGGAACGGCTCCGGAGCTTCGAGGGGAACCTCCCGCGCCCGCCAACTCCTCGGCCGTGCGAGCGTGACGAGGACTTAGCCCCCCCCGCGCCCTCGGGCCACACTCCGCCGGGACACAGGAAGTCCAGCTCCACCGTCCCGTCGGCGCGTATGTCATAAATCGATGCCGTGAAGGCGCTGAAGGCGGAACGCCGGACGCCTTCCTCGCCTGTGATTTGTCTTCTCATCGTACGCCGGCGAGCCGGCGAGAGCGAAACAAGCGCGCCCTGCCTCTCACGGCGTCGGAACTTTCGTCTCTCTCACGGTCGCTAAGCCCGTTCGTTCTTCCCGATGATCGCATACTTTGCATTCTATTTTCCTTCGGCATTCCTCAAAATGTTTTCATCGAAATATGTGGCGGGCTGCCGCAGCAGCACCGGCCCCTGAAGGGCCCCGGGCCCTCAGATGTCGGGCTCCGCGGTGGAGCTCTGGCCGCCACCACCACCGCAGGATTCATAGACACCAGCGGACCAGAGAGCGTTCGGCTCTCCGCAGCTAGGCCCTCTGTTTGACATCAGGGTGTGTTAATGGGAGCCAGCTGCCCTGAACATCAGTATTCAGCCTCATACCGAGGGAGAAAAAACAGGACAACATAAAAGTGTAGTGCTTAGTGCCTTAAACATGTCCAGATCCTCGCTGCCACGGGCTGGTCGTCAGCACAACAATCAATGGGGCCTGTGATCATGACGCTGGAAATGAGCTCTTAGCCTTGGAGCATGGGGACGCACGCATGCGCGCACGCACACACACACACACACACACAGATATGCACGGACATACACACACAGACACACGCACACACAGATATGCACGGACATACACACACAGTGACACGCACACACAGATATGCACGGACATACACACACAGACACACACACACACAGATATGCACGGACATACACACACAGTGACACGGACACACAGATATGCACGGACATACACACACAGTGACACGGACACACAGATATGCACGGACATACACACGCACAGGCACACACACGTATATACACAAACACACACACACGCGTATAAACACACACAGACACACACACAAACACAAGTATACACACACAAGTATAAACACACGTATAGACACGCGCACACACACACACACACTGGCAAGACCAAATGGATTTTGTAAACATTGTGGTTTGTAAGATCCATGTGTTGGCTTTCCCTGTAATGTTTTCAGAATCAGCTTCTTAATACGATATGAAATCCATCACAGAAGAATGTAATGCTGTTTTACTGGTGGACTAAATCTCTTTGATGGCTTCTTGTTATAGCTTCTATTATTGATTTTAGGTTTGGACATTTCATTTGTTCCTATTATAGTTTAATCAATTCCATGTTCACCGATCCTGACCCTAGTTGTATTTCATTCATGACTACAGACAGATTAATACGAGGGCTGAATATCTTTT